>JAVHNK010000041.1:2500-10000 GCA_031216115.1 Senna siamea
TTTGTTGCACGTATTAGCTCTAGAATTACTACGGTTATCCGAGTAGTAGATACCATCAAACAAACTATAACTGATTTAATGAGCCATTCGCAGCTTCACAGCCGAATTTGTTCATACTTACACATGCATGGCTTAATCTTTGAGACAAGCATATGACTACCGGCAGGATCAACCAGGTAGCAATCCTCATTTGGCGTATCGCGACGCTGCACAACCCTCCCGACACATGGCCAAGAAGGTCATAGCATGCCAAGTGCGATCGCCATGCAAGAATTAGGTCTATGTTGGGACATGCAAGGGCATTCGACGACCTCAGATCCACAAAGATGCACCGTGATCCGAGAGATCGCGAGTCTCATCGCCACCCTCGCCCACGATTGTGGCTTCTGATGGAACACAAGGGCTACTTCATGGTCCTCCGCAAACCCTATATTTCGAGGGAGCGGATGGATGGAGGGACATACAGGATAATAAATTCCACATCAATGGGTAGGCGACACAAGGGCAACCATCATCGATCATCAAAACACCAAGGGCATCAATCAATGCCAATGGGTAGGGATGAGGAGGATAGCCCGCAGACCGCTCGATGCACAAGCACCGAGCCAGCCAACAGAACAATCAAATCACCACTCACACACCAAAGACGTATTACTTCAACCAACGCCACCAAACGAACCACACCCCGCATGCCCAAGGGCACACGAGCAAATGGAGGCATCCAAAGTGGCATCAATCGAGCAACGCTAGGCATGCACATCGCGAGAAAGGCAACCATTGTATGTCGAAGGCAACAATCTTATGTCGAAAGGCAACACTCTTATGTCGAAGGCAACAATCTTATGTCGAAGGCAACAACCATGCACCCAGGCCATGGCATCTGGATTGGATCAGCTACCACCATGCACCCAGGCCATGGCGTTCCGCAGGGCGCCCCCATCCCACAAGCAAGCAATTAGAAGCGGCGATTACCATCACCTCGCACATGCCCACAAGCAAGACGGTTAACGCCATGGAAAGGAGGCCTGAACGGCTCCCACCATGCACCCAGGCCATGGCGCTCCGCAGGGCACGCCCCACCCCACAAGCAAGCAATTAGAAGCGGCGATTTCCATCACCTCGCACATGCCCACAAGCAAGACGGGTTAATGCCATGGAGAGGAGGTCGGATCGGCTACCGCCATGCACCCAGGCCATGGCATCGTGTACTGTGTTTTTTTCCAAGAACATGCAGAGGGCACGCCCACTCCCACAAGCAAGCAATTAGAAGCAACCAAAAATCGCCTCGCACATGCCCACACGCAAGATAGGTTAATACCATGCATGTGTCCCCGCCCACATCCAAGCCACCCCATCCCAAGCCCCCTCGTCCTAGCGGTCGCGACTTACGCTTCGCCGCTGCTGCCAAAGAAAATCATGTTCAAGGAATGTCCCTTCGCTTTAGGTGAACCCCGCGACACTAGCACCACGCCCGCATGCCCTCTCAAGCCATCACATGACGCTTGATTACGTGGAACCCGAATCACACCCGCCACATGCACAAATGTTTCAAAAGCACTTGATTGTGATACTAGATTGCGAGTTGTGGCTCTGGTTTGTGCAATTCCAACATCCCCGCAGAAAAACGCCTTGAAAACGCCTTCCTCTTTGTAAAAGAAATTTTGGGGTTCACTGAAAACGATGGTCGGTCGCCGCCGGTGGTTTCGCCGTACGACGGCCGGAGTACACGACCGCCATCACGCTGCCACACCTTGGTTTCTCGAGCGACCACCCACTAGCACACTTGCAAGTCATGGGTAGACAAGCTTGAGTGCATGGGGTGAGGGGGGGTGCATGGCACCTAGGAATGAGCCCCCCCCTAAAGAGCAAAACGCAACTATTCACTCCCTACAGAGATGATATACTTTTTCGCCAGCCAACATAAGTTTCCTTTTGTACCTAGAGATCGAATTTTCGCACGATTTTTTGCAGGCATGCTTAGAAAAATATGATTACCCACCTCCTCAAATTTCATAATTTTTGGACACCCATAGAATATTTTACGAATTTTTACTTTTGAAACTTTACAAAATCCGGAAAAATAGAAAATAAGCCGGATTGCCCCGAAACTTCTTGGGTAGCTTCCTTGGCACATAAGCTTAATTTTGGACACCAATATGCACGTGAGATTTTGCATAAATCAAGCACTTGCACGGCACTCAATGGTTTTGCAGTGTCGCGACTCGGTCGTGGGCAGGCCATGACATGTCCTGACATTGTCATGACTGAGTCGTGGCCTGTCATGGCATTGTCATGACTGAGTCGTGGCATGTCCGACATGGTTTTCGGGCTAGAGATCGAATTTTCGCGCCATTTGTTGCAAGCATGCTTAGAAAAACATGTTTAGCTTCCTCACCAAATTTCACGATTTTTGGACACCCGTGGAATTTTTTATGAATTTTTTCCACCTTCAAAAAATCCGAAAAAATAGAAAATAAGCCGGATTGCCCCGAAACTTCTTGGGTAGCTTCCTTGGCACATAAGCTTCAGTTTGGACCCCCATATGCACGTGAGATTTTGCATAAATCAAGCACTTGCACGGCACTCAATGGTTTTGCAGTGTCGCGACTTGCCGTGGGCAGGCCATGACATGTCCCGACATTGTCATGATCGAAGTCGTGGCCTGTCATGGCATTGTCATGACTGAGTCGTGGCATGTCCGACATGGTTTTCGGGCTAGAGATCGAATTTTCGCGCCATTTGTTGCAAGCATGCTTAGAAAAACATGTTTAGCTTCCTCACCAAATTTCACGATTTTTGGACACCCGTGGAATTTTTTATGAATTTTTTCCACCTTCAAAAAATCCGAAAAAATAGAAAATAAGCCGGATTGCCCCGAAACTTCTTGGGTAGCTTCCTTGGCACATAAGCTTCAGTTTGGACCCCCATATGCACGTGAGATTTTGCATAAATCAAGCACTTGCACGGCACTCAATGGTTTTGCGATTGTCGCGACTTCGGCCGTGGGCAGGCCATGACATGTCCCGACATTGTCATGATCGAAGTCGTGGCCTGTCATGGCATTGTCATGACTGAGTCGTGGCATGTCCGACATGGTTTTCGGGCTAGAGATCGAATTTTCGCGCCATTTTTTGCAGGCATGCTTAGAAAAACATGTTTAGCTTCCTCACCAAATTTCACGATTTTTGGACACCCGTGGAATTTTTTATGAATTTTTTCCACCTTCAAAAAATTCGAAAAAATAGAAAATAAGCCGGATTGCCGCGAAACTTCTTGGGTAGCTTCCTTGGCACATAAGCTTCAGTTTGGACCCCATATGCACGTGAGATTTTGCATAAATCAAGCACTTGCACGGCACTCAATGGTTTTGGCGATTGTCGCGACTCGGTCGTGGGCAGGCCATGACATGTCCTGACATTGTCATGACTGAGTCGTGGCATGTCCGACATGGTTTTCGGGCTAGAGATCGAATTTTCGCGCCATTTTTTGCAGGCATGCTTAGAAAAACATGTTTAGCTTCCTCACCAAATTTCACGATTTTTGGACACCCGTGGAATTTTTTATGAATTTTTTCCACCTTCAAAAAATCCGGAAAAATAGAAAATAAGCCGGATTGCCCCGAAACTTCTTGGGTAGCTTCCTTGGCACATAAGCTTCAGTTTGGACCCCCATATGCACGTGAGATTTTGCATAAATCAAGCACTTGCACGGCACTCAATGGTTTGGCAGTGTCGTAAGTGTGCCATGACATCCCCCGAGTTAATTTCATTGTCTTGGCCTCTAATTTTTTGGGTAGCTTCATTGGCACCCACGAACAGAGGTTTGGTAGCCCACTTATCCGACACACACGGTCTTTGTTCATGTCAAGCCTCAAGCCTCAAGCCCCAAGTCCAAGTCCAAGTCCTTTATATATTCAATTTAGATATATATATTTTTTTTGCAAAAAATGCCTTCCGGTCGGTAGTCGTGGAACCGCCCGGGCATAGCGGTGGCAGGACAATGGAGTCCACCAGACACGGTGATCATGTGGGGCATGGGGAGGGTCATGAGGGTGCCACGGTGGGGAGGGTCATGGGGGTGCCACGGTGGGGAGGGTCATGGGGGTGCGATGGTGGGGCGGGTCATGGGCATAGCGATGGAGGGGCAGGGTGGGTACATGGCTTCCCCTAAAGAGCAAAACGCAACTTTTCTCTCCTGGCAGGAGATGATATACTTTTTCGCCAGCCAACATAAGTTTTTTTTGGTACCTAGAGACCGAATTTTCGCGCCATTTTTTGTAGGCAAGCTTAGAACGTTAAGATTGGCTTCCTCCCCAAATCTCATAATTTTTAGACACCCATATAATATTTTACGAATTTTTACTTTTGAAACTTCAAAAAATCCGGAAAAATAGAAAATGATCCGGATTGCCGCGAAACTTCTTGGGTAGCTTCCTTGGCACATAAGCTTCAGTTTGGACCCCCATATGCACGTGAGATTTTGCATAAATCAAGCACTTGCACGGCACTCAATGGTTTGGCAGTGTCGCGACTCGGTCAGAAGCGTGCCATGACATGTCCTGACATTGTCATGGCGTAGTCGTGGCATGCCATGATTAAGTCTTGTGTGACTCATGGCATGTTTTGGGCATGTGAAGGGAATCCTTTGTAGCTAAGCCGTGGGTAAGTTGTGATAATTTCCCCCCAGCCACTTTCGTTCTCTTGGCCTCAAATTTCTTAGGTAGCTTATGAGGCACCCACAGACAAGGCCCTGGCCATGTCATATAGATGGCAAAGGCATGTGTGAAGGTGTAGCGCATGTGATGGTTGAGACTTGGTATAATTGTTGGCATTTTTATTTGATCTTCAACCTCGATTTTAGAAATTCTGTAATTCTTAAAGTGGGCGGATTTTTGAGAGTAAAGGGGAGGGAGGGACGAATCGAAGCAACAAGGGCTGAATCTCGGTGGATCGTGGCGTGAAGGCCACTCGCCACTTACAATACCCCGTCGCAGATTTAAGTCGCCTGGCAAGGATTCTACCCGCCGCCGGTGGGAATTTGTTCAAGGCGCCCCGGCGATTGATCCGCCGACGGATCCACCAACGACACGCGCCTTTGGGGCCAAGGCCCCTATCGCTGGCTCGGCAAACAAACGGCGGGCACATGCATCGCTTCTAGCCCGGATTCTCGACTTAGAGGCGTTCACCATAATCCAACGCCGACGGTAAGCCGGCGCCATCGCTTTTCAACCAAGCGCGATGACCAATTGTGCGAATCAACGGTTCCTCTCGTACTAGGTTGAATTACTATTGCGACACTATCATCGCAGGTAAAACTAACCTCGCCTCACGACTCGCCTAAACCCACCACGCTCCCTATTGGTGGGTGAACAATCCAACACTTGGTGAATTCGGCTTCACAATGATAGGAAGAGCCGACATCGAAGGATCAAAAAGCAACGTCGCTATTGACGCTTGGGCGCCACAAGCCGCTTATCCCCTGTGGTAACTTTTTCCGACACCTCTAGCTTCAAATTCGAAGGACTAAAGGATCGATAGGCCACGCTTTCACGGTTCAGATTCGCATCGAAATCGAATCAAACGAGCTTTTACCCTTTTGTTCCACACGAGATTTGCTCGTTGAGCTCATCTTAGGACACCGCGTTATCTTTTAACAGATGTGCCGCCCACCCAAACTCCCCACCGACAATGTCTTCCGCCGGATCGGCCACAGAGCGAGCCTTGGGTCCAAAAAGAGGGGCCGTGCCCCGCCCGATTCACTAATAAGTAAAATAACGTTAAAAGTAGTGGTATTTCACTTTCGCCGCCTCCGCCCCACTTATCCTACACCTCTCAAGTCATTTCACAAAGCCTGACTAGAGTCAAGCTCAACAGGTCTTCTTTCCCACGATTCGCCAAGCCCGCTCCTTGGCCGTGGTTTCGCCGATAGTAGACAGGACAGTGGGAATCTCGTTAATCCATTCATGCGCTACTAATTAGATGACGAGGCATTTGGCTACCTTAAGAGAGTCATAGTTACTCCCGCCGCTTACCCGCGCTTGGTTGAATTTCTTCACTTTGACATTCGTGAGCACCGGGCGTAAATCACATTGCGTCAAAGATCCGCAGGACCATCGCAATGCTTTGTTTTAATTAAACAATGGATTCCCTTGTCCGCACTCGCCTGAAGTCGACCGCTCGACGCCGGGAGGGGACCCCGGCGTCTGCTCTCAGCCCGCTCCTCGGCCAAGACGCTGGCGACCCGCTTCGCCACGGAGCAGCTGAAAGTCACGACACCGACGGGTTCGGTCGGGACCCCGTGCCCACCCTCGTGAGCCAATCCTTTTCCCGAGGTTACTGATCCATTTTGCCGACTTCCCTTGCCTACATTGTTCCATCGACCGCAGGTCGCTCACCTTGAGACCGATGCGGTTATGAGTACGACCGGGCGTGGGAGGCACTCGGTCCTCCGACTTTCATAGTCGGGGGCGCACGGACACCACGCGACGTGCGGTGCTCTTCCACCGGCTGGACCCTACCTCACGAGCCGCTTCGTGGTGGGCGGCCGTTAAACGTAAAGAGAACTCTTCCCGAGGCCCCCGCCGACGCCTCCGGACTTCTAACGCTGCCGCCACCGCCACGCCCTGCTCAGAATTTTAACCCGATTCCTTTCGGCGCGCGTGTTGCACGCTATCGACGGCCTCCCGCCTCTTAGGATCGACTAACCCATGTGCAAGTGCCGCTCACATGGAACCTTTCCCTCTTCGCCTTCAAAGTTCTCATTTGAATATTTGCTACTACCACCAAGATCCAGACCGACGGCCGCCCGCCGCTCGCGCTTCAAGTTTTGGTAAATGATCGCCGCGCCTCCTACTCATCTGGCCTGGCACTTGCCCCGACGGGCCGAGTATAGGTCGCGCGCTTTAGCGCCATCCATTTTCTGGCTAGTTGATTCGGCAGTGAGTTGTTACACACTCCTTAGCGGATTTTGACTTCCATGACCACCGCCCCGCGCCTTAATCGACCAACACCCTTTGTGGGATCTAGGTTAGCGCGATTGGGCAATCCGTAACTCGGCTTCCGGTTCATCCCGCATCGCCGATTCGCTTACCAAAAATGGCCCACTTGGAGCTCTCGATTCCGCGGGCGCTGCTCAACTGAGCAAACCGCCGCCCTACCTATTTAAAGTTTGAGAATAGGTCGAGGGCGCCGCGCTCGATGCCTCTAATCATTGGCTTTACCCGATAGAACTCGCACATGAGCTCCAGCCTATCCCGAGGAAACTTCTGAGGGAACCACTACTAGACGGTTCGATTAGTCTTTCGCCTATACCCAAGTCGATTTAACGATTTGCATCGTCAAGATCGCCGCGGGCCTCCACCGAAGTTTCCTCGGCTTCGCCTTCGCCAGGCATAGTTCACCATCTTTCGGTCCCGACAGTATGCTCTCACCGAACCCTTCACGTAAGATCAAGGTCGGTCGGCGGCAGCCCGCGCGGGTTCCCACCAATCGCCTTCCTTGC
>JAVHNK010000041.1:12500-17500 GCA_031216115.1 Senna siamea
CAATGGATCCTCGTTAAGGGATTTAGATTGTACTCATTCCACCACTGCACTGATGAGCCCGGTATTGTTATTTATTGTCACTACCTCCCGTGTTAGGATTGGGTAATTTGCGCTACCGCCTTCCTTGGATGTGGTAGCCGTTTCTCAGGCTCCCTCTCCTAATCGAACCCTAATTCTCCGTCACCCGTCACCACCATGGTAGGCCACTATCCTACCATCGAAAGTTGATAGGGCGTAAATTTGAATGATGCGTCGCCGACACAATGGCCGTGGCGATCCGTCGAGTTATCATGAATCATCGAGCAGCGCGCAGAGCCCGTTGACCTTTATCTAATAAATGCGTCCCTTCCGTGAGTCGGGTTTGTTGCGTATTAGCTCTAGAATTACTACGGTTATCCGAGTAGTAGATACCATCAAACAAACTATAATCGATTTAATGAGCCATTCGCAGCTTCACGATCAATTTGTTCATACTTACACATGCATGGCTTAATCTTTGTGACAAGCATATGACTACCGGCAGGATCAACCAGGTAGCAATCCTCATTTGGCGATCAAGCACGCACGCACAACCCTCCCGACACATGGCCAAGAAGGTCATAGCATGCCAAGTGCGATCGTCATGCAAGAATTAGGTCTATGTTGGGACATGCAAGGGCATTCGACGACCTGCATCCACAAAGATGCACCGTGATCCGAGAGATCGATGAGTCCTCATCGCCACCCTCGCCCACGATTGTGGCTTCGGATGGAACACAAGGGCTACTTCATGGTCCTCCGCAAACCCTATATTTCGAGGGAGCGGATGGATGGAGGGACATACAGGGATAATAAATTCCACATCAATGGGTAGGCGACACAAGGGCAACCATCATCGACCGTCAAAACACCGAGGGCATCAATCAATGCCAATGGGTAGGGATGAGGAGGATAGCCCGCAGACCGATCGATGCACAAGCACGGAGCCAGCCAACAGAACAATCAAATCACCACTCACACACCAAAGACGTATTACTTCAACCAACGCCACCAAACGAACACACCCCGCATGCCCAAGGGCACACGAGCAAATGGAGGCATCCAGTGGCATCAATCGAGCAACGCTAGGCATGCACATCGCGAGTAAGGCAACCATTGTATGTCGAAAGGCAACAATCTTATGTCGAAAGGCAACACTCTTATGTCGAAAGGCAACACTCTTATGTCGAAAGGCAACAATCTTATGTCGAAAGGCAACAACCATGCACCCAGGCCATGGCATCTGGATTGGATCGGCTACCACCATGCACCCAGGCCATGGCGTTCGCAGGGCGCCCCCATCCCACAAGCAAGCAATTAGAAGCGATGATTACCATCACCTCAGACATGCCCACAAGCAAGACGGGTTAACGCCATGGAAAGAAGGTCGGAACGGCTCCCACCATGTACCCAGGCCATGGCATTCGCAGGGCACGCCCACCCCACAAGCAAGCAACTAGACGCGACGATTACCAACACCTCAGACATGCCCACAAGCAAGACGGGTTAATGCCATGGAGAGGAGGTCGGATCGGCTACCGCCATGCACCCAGGCCATGGCGTTCGCAGGGCACGCCCCACCCCACAAGCAAGCAATTAGAAGCGGCGATTACCATCACCTCGCACACGCCCACAAGCAAGACGGGTTAATGCCATGGAAAGGAGGTCTGAACGGCTCCCACCATGCACCCAGGCCATGGCGTTCGCAGGGCACGCCCCACCCCACAAGCAAGCAATTAGAAGCGGCGATTACCATCACCTCGCACATGCCCACAAGCAAGACGGGTTAATGCCACGGAGAGGAGGTCGGATCGGCCACCGCCATGCACCCATGCCATGGCGTTCCGCAGGGCACGCCCCACCCCACAAGCAAGCAATTAGAAGCGGCGATTACCATCACCTCGCACATGCCCATAAGCAAGACGGTTAATGCCATGGAAAGGAGGTCGGATCGGCCACCGCCATGCACCCAGGCCATGGCGTTCGCAGGGCACGCCCCACCCCACAAGCAAGCAATTAGAAGCGGCGATTACCATCACCTCGGACATGCCCACAAGCAAGACGGGTTAATGCCATGGACAGGAGGTCTGAACGGCTCCCACCATGCACCCAGGCCATGGCGTTCGCAGGGCACGCCCCACCCCACAAGCAAGCAATTAGAAGCGGCGATTTCCATCACCTCAGACATGCCCACAAGCAAGACGGGTTAATGCCATGGAGAGGAGGTCTGATCGGCTACCGCCATGCACCCAGGCCATGGCATCGTGTACTGTGTTTTTCCAAGAACATGCAGAGGGCACGCCCCACTCCCACAAGCAAGCAATTAGAAGCAACCAAAAATCGCCTCGGACATGCCCACACGCAAGATAGGTTAATACCATGCATGTGTCCCCGCCCACATCCAAGCCACCCCATCCCAAGCCCCTTGGTCCTGGCGATCGCGACTCCTTACGTTTCGGTTGCCAAGCCCGCAAAGCATGTTCAAGGAATGTCCCCTCAATTTAGGTGAACCCCCGCGACACTAGCACCACGCCCGCATGCCCTGTCAAGCCATCACATGACGTCTGATTCGTGGAACCCGAATCACACCCGCCACATGCACACCCTCAAAAGCACTTGATTGTGATACTAGATTGCGAGTTAGGGCTCGGTTTGTGCAATTCCAACATCCCCATGAACGTCTTGAAAACGCCTTCCTCTTTGTAAAAGAAATTTTTTGGGGTTCGCCGAAAACGGTGGTCGTTCGCCGCCGGGCGTTTCGCCGACGGCCAGAGTACACGACCGACCACCGCGGTGCCACACCTTGGCTCTCTCGAGGGACCACCCACTAGCACACTTGCAAGTCATGGGTAGACAAGCTTGAGTGCATGGGGTGAGGGGGGGTGCATGGCACCTAGGAATGAGCCCCCCCTAAAGAGCAAAACGCAACTATTCACTCCCTACAGAGATGATATACTTTTTCGCCAGCCAACATAAGTATCGTTTTGTACCTAGAGATCGAATTTTAGCACGATTTTGTGCAGGCATGCTTAGAAAAATATGATTACCCACCTCCTCAAATTTCATAATTTTTGGACACCCATAGAATATTTTACGAATTTTTACTTTTGAAACTTTAAAAAATCCGAAAAAATAGAAAATAAGCCGGATTGCCCCGAAACTTCTTGGGTAGCTTCCTTGGCACATAAGCTTAATTTTGGACCCCCATATGCACGTGAGATTTTGCATAAATCAAGCACTTGCACGGCACTCAATGGTTTTGCGATTGTCGCGACTTCGGTCGTGGCAAAGCCATGACATGTCCTGACATTGACATGACTGAGTCGTGGCCTGTCATGGCATTGTCATGACTGAGTCGTGGCATGTCCGACATGGTTTTCGGGCTAGAGATCGAATTTTCACGCCATTTTTTGCAGGCATGCTTAGAAAAACATGTTTAGCTTCCTCACCAAATTTCACGATTTTTGGACACCCGTGGAATTTTTTATGAATTTTTCCACCTTCAAAAAATCCGAAAAAATAGAAAATAAGCCGGATTGCCCCGAAACTTCTTGGGTAGCTTCCTTGGCACATAAGCTTCAGTTTGGACCCCATATGCACGTGAGATTTTGCATAAATCAAGCACTTGCACGGCACTCAATGGTTTTGCGATTGTCGCGACTTCGGTCGTGGGCAAAGCCATGACATGTCCCGACATTGTCATGATCGAAGTCGTGGCCTGTCATGGCATTGTCATGGCGAAGTCGTGGCATGTCCGACATGGTTTTCGGGCTAGAGATCGAATTTTCGCGCCATTTTTTGCAGGCATGCTTAGAAAAACATGTTTAGCTTCCTCACCAAATTTCACGATTTTTGCACACCCGTGGAATTTTTTATGAATTTTTTCCACCTTCACAAAATCAGGAAAAATAGAAAATGAGCCGGATTGCCCGAAACTTCTTGGGTAGCTTCCTTGGCACATAAGCTTCATTTTGGACCCCATATGCACGTGAGATTTTGCATAAATCAAGCACTTGCACGGCACTCAATGGTTTTGCGATTGTCGCGACTTCGGTCGTGGGCAAAGCCATGACATGTCCCGACATTGTCATGGAAGTCGTGGCCTGTCATGGCATTGTCATGACCGAAGTCGTGGCATGTCCGACATGGTTTTCGGCTAGAGATCGAATTTTCGCGCCATTTTTGCAGGCATGCTTAGAAAAACATGTTTAGCTTCCTCACCAAATTTCACGATTTTTGGACACCCGTGGAATTTTTATGAATTTTTCCACCTTCAAAAAATCCGGAAAAATAGAAAATGATCCGGATTGCCCCGAAACTTCTTGGGTAGCTTCCTTGGCACATAAGCTTAATTTTGGACCCCCATATGCACGTGAGATTTTGCATAAATCAAGCACTTGCATGGCACTCAATGGTTTTGCGATTGTCGCGACTTCGGTCGTGGGCGAGGCCATGACATGTCCCGACATTGTCATGATCGAAGTCGTGGCTTTGTCATGGCATTGTCATGACCGAAGTCGTGGCATGTCCGACATGGTTTTCGGGCTAGAGATCGAATTTTCGCGCCATTTTTTGCAGGCATGCTTAGAAAAACATGTTTAGCTTCCTCACCAAATTTCACGATTTTTGGACACCCGTGGAATTTTTTATGAATTTTTTCCACCTTCAAAAAATCCGGAAAAATAGAAAATGATCCGGATTGCCCCGAAACTTCTTGGGTAGCTTCCTTGGCACATAAGCTTCAGTTTGGACCCCCATATGCACGTGAGATTTTGCATAAATCAAGCACTTGCACGGCACTCAATGGTTTGGCGATGTCGCGACTAAGTGCCATGACATGTCCCCGACAGTTAATTTCATTGTCATGGCCTCAATTTTTGGGTAGCTTCATTGGCACCATGTCCGAGGTTTGTAGCCCACTTATCCGACACACGGTCTTTGTTCATGTCAAGCCTCAAGCCCCAAGTCCAAGTCCAAGTCCT
>JAVHNK010000041.1:22500-47500 GCA_031216115.1 Senna siamea
ATCCGAACACTTCAGGACCATTCAATCGGTAGGGCGGCGGGCGGTGTGTACAAAGGGCGTGGGCGTAGTCAACGCGAGTGATGACTTCGCTTACTAGGAATTCCTCGTTGAAGACCAACAATTGCAATGATCTATCCCCATCACGATGAAATTTCAAAGATTACCGGGCACGTCGGCGAGGCTATAGACTCGTTGAATACATCGATTAGTAGCGGCGTCGCGACCCCGAACATCTAAGGGCATCACGCGGACCTGTTATTGCCTCAAACTTCCTTGGCCTAGCGGCCATAGTCCCTCTAAGAAGTCGGCGCGGAGGGTCGCCTCGCATAGCTAGTTAGCGGTGAGGTCTCGTTAGTTAACGGAATTAACCGGACAAATCGCTCCACCAACTAAGAACGGCCATGCACCACCACCCATAGAATCAAGAAAGAGCTCTCGATCTGTCAATCCTTACTATGCGGACCTGGTAAGTTTCCCGTGTTGAGTCAAATTAAGCCGCGAGCTCCACTCTGGTGGTGCCCTTCCGTCAATTCCTTTAAGTTTCAGCCTTGCGACCATACTCCCGGAACCCAAAAACTTTGATTTCTCATAAGGTGCGGCCCGGAGTCCTAAAAGCAACATCCGCTGATCCCTGGTCGGCATCGTTTATGGTTGAGACTAGGGCGATATCGATCGTCTTCGAGCCAACTTTCGTTCTTGATTAATGAAAACATCCTTGGCAAATGCTTTCGCGATTGTTCGTCTTTCATAAATCCAAGAATTTCACCTCGACTATGAAATCTGAATGCCCCGATTGTCCTGTTAATCATTACTCAGATCCAGAAGGCCAACACAATAGGATCGAGAATCCTATGATGTTATCCCATGCTAATGTATCCAGGCGTAGGCTTGCTTTGAGCACTCTAATTTCTTCAAAGTAACAAAGACGAGGCACGACCCGCCAATTAAGGCCAGGAGCGCATCGCCGGCGAAGGGACGAGCCGACCGGCACACCGCAGGCGACCGATCGACCCAACCCAAGGTCCAACTACGAGCTTTTTAACCGCAACAACTTAAATATACGCTATTGGGCTGGAATTACGCGTTTGCGGCACCAGGACTTGCCCTCCAATGGATCCTCGTTAAGGGATTTAGATTGTACTCATTCCAATTACCGGACTCGATGAGCGGTATTGTTATTTATTGTCACTACCTCCGAGTGTCGGGATTGGGTAATTTCTTGGCGCTGTTGCCTTCCTTGGATGTGGTAGCCGTTTCTCGAGCTCCCTCTCAGGAATCGAACCCTAATTCTCCGTCACCGTCACCACCATGGTAGGCCACTATCCTACCATCGAAAGTTGATAGAGGCGAATTTGAATGATGCGTCGTGACCTGATGGCCGTGCGATCCGTCAGTTATCATGAATCATCGAGCAGCGAGCGAGCCGCGTTGACCTTTTATCTAATAAATGCGTCCCTTCCGTGAGTCGGGGTTTGTTGCACGTATTAGCTCTAGACCTTTTATCTAAACCCGCCTGACCTGGGGTCGCGTTGTGAGCGCTTTCTTACTTGCACGGGTCTCGCAGCCTAGACAAAGGGACATCATGCGCACGGTCGGGCTCGAGGCTTTCGCTCGTCCACCGTGAACGTGGCGGTCATCACTCGTGGGCTCGTTTTTCAACCATCCGCGAGGCAATGCTCGCGGGAGGCCAACTTTCGCCCAAGCGCCTCCCCTCCGTCGATTCGGCGTGCGGGTTTGGGGCGGCAATGCGTGACACCAGGCGAGCGTGCCCTCGGCCTAATGGCTTCGGGCGCAACTTGCGTTCAAAGACTCGATGGTTCACGGGATTCTGCAATTCACACCAAGTATCGCATTTCGCTACGTTCTTCATCGATGCGAGAGCCGAGATATCCGTTCCCGAGAGTCATTTTGGACACCATTCTCGCGACTTACCCCGAGCGGGATCCGTATCCGGATCGCCGGGGCTACTGCGTTGTTCGAGTTCCTTGGCGTCGTGGCGGGGCCATAGTTGTTGTCTTTGCCGGGCACACTAGCGGCGGCACGAGGCGCTCTTGCGCCCGACAAAGTGGCAACTTCGGGGCAATGTGGACCCCTCGTGTGCCTCCCGAGATTAATTCAACGATTCGCAGTCGTCTGTTTGCGAGGCATCAACAATGATCCTTCCGCAGGTTCACCTCACGGAAACCTTATTCACGACTTCTCCTTCCTCTAAATGATAAGGTTCGATGGACTTCTCGCGGCGTCGCCGGCGTGAACCGCCCACCTCGCCGCGATCAGAACACTTCAGGACCATTCAATCGGTAGGGCGGCGGGTGGTGTGTACAAGAAGCGGGGGCGTAGTCAGCGCGGTGATGACTCGCTTACTAGGAATTCCTCGTTGAAGACCAACAATTGCAATGATCTATCCCCATCACGATGAAATTTCAAAGATTACGGGCACGTCGGCCAAGGCTATGAACTCGTTGAATACATCGATTGTAGCGGCGTGCGACCCGAACATCTAAGGGCATCACGGACTGTTATTGCCTCAAACTTCCTTGGCCTAGCGGCCATAGTCCCTCAGAAGGCGGCGCGGAGGGTCGCCTCGCGTAGCTAGTTAGCGGTGAGGTCTCGTTAGTTAACGGAATTAACCAGGACAAATCGCTCCACCAACTAAGAACGGCCATGCACCACCACCCGTAGAATCAAGAAAGAGCTCTCGATCTGTCAATCCTTACTATGCGGACCTGGTAAGTTTCCCGTGTTGAGTCAAATTAAGCGCGAGGCTCCACTGGTGGTGCCCTTAGTCAATTCCTTTAAGTTTCGACCTTGCGACCATACTCCCGGAACCCAAAAACTTTGATTTCTCATAAGGTGCGGTGAGTCCTAAAAGCAATATCCGGTGATCCCTGGTCGGCATCGTTTATGGCTGAGACTAGGGCGGTATCGATCGTCTTGAGCCCCGACTTTCGTTCTTGATTAATGAAAACATCCTTGGCAAATGCTTTCGCGATTGTTCGTCTTTCATAAATCCAAGAATTTCACCTCGACTATGAAATCTGAATGCCCCATTGTCACTGTTAATCATTACTCCGATCCAGAAGGCCAACACAATAGGATCGAGAATCCTATGATGTTATCCCATGCTAATGTATCCAGAGCGTAGGCTTGCTTTGAGCACTCTAATTTCTTCAAAATGACGACAGGAGGCACGACCGACCAATTAAGGCCAGGAGCGCATCGCCGGCGAAGGGCGAGCGGCCGGTGCACACGAGCGGACCGATCGACCCGACCCAAGGTCCGACTACGAGCTTTAAGCGCAACAACTTAAATATCTGCTATTGGGCTGGAATTACGCGCTGGCGGCACGGACTTGCCCTCAATGGATCCTCGTTAAGGGATTTAGATTGTACTCATTCCAATTACGGACTTCGATGAGCGGTATTGTTATTTATTGTCACTACCTCCCGTGTCGAGGATTGGGTAATTTCTTGGCGCTCTTGCCTTCCTTGGATGTGGTAGCCGTTTCTCGAGCTCCCTCTCAGGAATCGAACCTAATTCTCAGTCACCGTCACCACCATGGTAGGCCACTATCCTACCATCGAAAGTTGATAGAGGCGTAAATTTGAATGATGCGTCGCCGGCACAATGGCGTGCGATCCGTCGAGTTATCATGAATCATCGAACAGCGGGCGAGCCGCGTTGACCTTTATCTAATAAATGCGTCCCTTAGGTAGTCGGGGTTTGTTGCACGTATTAGCTCTAGAATTACTACGGTTATCAGAGTAGTAGATACCAACAAAGAAACTATAAGTGATTTAATGAGCGATTCGCGGTTTCACGATCTGAATTTGTTCATACTTACACATGCATGGCTTAATCTTTGAGACAAGCATATGACTCTTTGGCGGGATCAACCAGGTAGCAATCCTCATTTGGCGGGCCGCATTTGCACAACCCTCGACACATGGCCAAGAAGGTCATAGCATGCCAAGTGCGATCGTCATGCAAGAATTAGGTCTATGTTGGGACATGCAAGGGCATTCGGCGACCACTGCATCCACGGCATGCCTTGCATCCGAGATCGGTGAGTCCTCATGGCCACCCTCGCCCACGATTGTGGCCGGATGGAACACAAGGGCTACTTCATGGTCCTCGCCAAACCCTATATTTCGAGGAAGCGGATGGATGGAGGGACATCTGGGGATAATAAATTCCACATCAATGGGTAGGCGACACAAGGGCAACCATCATCGGCCGTCGAACACAGGGCATCAATCAATGCCAATGGGTAGGGATGAGGAGGATAGCCCATGAGCAGATTCGATGCACAAGCGCAGGCGACCAGCGGGAACAATCAAATCACCACTCACACACCGGCACGTATTACTTGACCAGCGCCACAAGCGAACCACACCGCGTGCCCGAGGGCACACGAGCAAATGGAGGCATCCGGTGGCATCAATCGAACAACGCTAGGCATGCACATCGCGAGAAAGGCAACCATTGTATGTCGAAAGGCAACAATCTTATGTCGAAAGGCAACACTCTTATGTCGAAAGGCAACAATCTTATGTCGAAAGGCAACAACCATGCACCAGGCCATGGCATCGGGATTGGATCGGCTACCACCATGCACCAGGCCATGGCGTTCCAGGCGCCCCCATCCCACAAGCAAGCAATTAGAAGCGGCGATTACCATCACCTCGGACATGCCCACAAGCAAGGCGGGTTAACGCCATGGAAAGGAGGTCGGGCGGCTCCGCCATGCACCAGGCCATGGCGTTCGAGGCACGCCCGCCCACAAGCAAGCAATTAGAAGCGGCGATTACCATCACCTCGAACATGCCCACAAGCAAGGCGGGTTAATGCCATGGAGAGGAGGTCGGATCGGCTACCGCCATGCACCAGGCCATGGCGTTCGGAGAACACGCCCCACCCCACGAGCAAGCAATTAGAAGCGGCGATTACCATCACCTCGAACACGCCCACAAGCGAGGCGGGTTAATGCCATGGAAAGGAGGTCGGAGCGGCTCCCACCATGCACCAGGCCATGGCGTTCGGAGAACACGCCCCGCCCACAAGCAAGCAATTAGAAGCGGCGATTACCATCACCTCGGACATGCCCACAAGCAAGGCGGGTTAATGCCATGGAAGGAGGTCGGATCGGCTACCGCCATGCACCAGGCCATGGCGTTCCGGAAGAACACGCCCGCCCACAAGCAAGCAATTAGGCGGCGATTACCATCACCTCGAACATGCCCACAAGCAAGGCGGGTTAATGCCATGGAAAGGAGGTCGGATCGGCTACCGCCATGCACCCAGGCCATGGCGTTCGGAGGCACGCCCCCCCACAAGCAAGCAATTAGAAGCGGCGATTACCATCACCTCGGACATGCCCACAAGCAAGGCGGGTTAATGCCATGGGCGAGGAGGTCGGAGCGGCTCCCACCATGCACCAGGCCATGGCGTTCGAGAGAACACGCCCCACCCCACAAGCAAGCAATTAGAAGCGGCGATTTCCATCACCTCGGACATGCCCACAAGCAAGGCGGGTTAATGCCATGGAGAGGAGGTCGGATCGGCTACGCCATGCACCAGGCCATGGCATCGTGTACTGTGTTTTTCCAAGAACATGCGAGAGCACGCCCCACTCCCACAAGCAAGCAATTAGAAGCAACCAAAAATCGCCTCGGACATGCCCACACGCCAAGATAGGTTAATACCATGCATGTGTCCCCGTCCACATCCAAGCCACCCCATCCCAAGCCCCTTGGTCTAGCGGTCGCGACTCCTTACGTTCGCCGTTGCCAAGCCGCAAAAGCATGTTCAAGGAATGTCCCTTCGGTTTAGGTGAACCCCGCGACACTAGCACCACGCGCATGCCCTCTCAAGCCATCACATGACGTTTGATTACGTGGAACCCGAATCACACATACATGCCTGACCCTCAAAGCACTTGATTGTGATACTAGATTGCGAGTTAGGGCTCGGTTTGTGCAATTCAACATCCCCATGAACGTCTTGAAAACGCCTTCCTCTTTGTAAAAGAAATTTTTTGGGGTTCGCCAGGAAAAGCGGTGGTCGGTCGCCGCCGTGATTTCGCCGGCCGACGGCCGAGTACTGACCGACCCGCGGTGCCACACCTTGGCTCTCTCGAGGACCACCCACTAGCACACTTGCAAGTCATGGGTAGACAAGCTTGAGTGCATGGGGTGAGGGGGTGCATGGCACCTAGGAATGAGCCCCTAAAGAGCAAAGCGCAACTATTCACTCCGTGAGGAGATGATATACTTTTCGCCCGACCAACATAAGTTTTTTTGTACCTAGAGATCGAATTTTCGCACGATTTTTGCAGGCATGCTTAGAAAAATATGATTACCCACCTCCTCAAATTTCATAATTTTGGACACCCATAGAATATTTTACAATTTTTACTTTTGAAACTTTAAAAATCGGAAAAATAGAAAATAAGCGGATTGCCCAGAAACTTCTTGGGTAGCTTCCTTGGCACATAAGCAATTTTGGACCCCATATGCACGTGAGATTTTGCATAAATCAAGCACTTGCCACGGCACTCAATGGTTTTGCGGTGTCGCGACTTCGGTCGTGGGCGAGGCCATGACATGTCTGACATTGTCATGGCGAGTAAGTGGCTTTGTCATGGCATTGTCGTGGTAGTCGTGGCATGTCAGGCATGGTTTCGGGCTAGAGATCGAATTTTCGCGCCATTTTTGCAGGCATGCTTAGAAAAACATGTTTAGCTTCCTCAACAAATTTCACGATTTTTGGACACCGTGGAATTTTTATGAATTTTCCACCTTCAAAAATCGGGAAAAATAGAAAATATCTTGGGATTGCCCGAAACTTCTTGGGTAGCTTCCTTGGCACATAAGCAATTTTGGACCCCGTATGCACGTGAGATTTTGCATAAATCAAGCACTTGCACGGCACTCAATGGTTTTGCGATTAATCGCGACTTCGGTCGTGGGCGAGGCCATGACATGTCTGACATTGTCATGGTAGTCGTGGCTGTCATGGCATTGTCATGGTAGTCGTGGCATGTCCGACATGGTTTCGGGCTAGAGATCGAATTTTGCGCCATTTTTGCGGGCATGCTTAGAAAAACATGTTTAGCTTCCTCAACAAATTTCACGATTTTTGGACACCGTGGAATTTTTATGAATTTTCCACCTTCAAAAATCGGAAAAATAGAAAATATGCGGATTGCCCGAAACTTCTTGGGTAGCTTCCTTGGCACATAAGCTTAATTTTGGACCCCGTATGCACGTGAGATTTTGCATAAATCAAGCACTTGCACGGCACTCAATGGTTTTGCGATTGTCGCGACTTCGGTCGTGGCGAGGCCATGACATGTCTGACATTGTCATGGTAGTCGTGGCTGTCATGGCATTGTCATGGCCGAGTCGTGGCATGTCAGACATGGTTTCGGGCTAGAGATCGAATTTTGGCGCCATTTTTGCGGGCATGCTTAGAAAAACATGTTTAGCTTCCTCAACAAATTTCACGATTTTTGGACACCGTGGAATTTTTATGAATTTTCCACCTTCAAAAATCGGGAAAAATAGAAAATATGCGGATTGCCGAAACTTCTTGGGTAGCTTCCTTGGCACATAAGCAATTTTGGACCCCATATGCACGTGAGATTTTGCATAAATCAAGCACTTGCACGGCACTCAATGGTTTTGCGATTGTCGCGACTTCGGTCGTGGGCGAGGCCATGACATGTCTGACATTGTCATGGTAGTCGTGGCTTTGTCATGGCATTGTCATGGCGAGTCGTGGCATGTCAGGCATGGTTTTCGGGCTAGAGATCGAATTTTCGCGCCATATTTTGCAGGCATGCTTAGAAAAACATGTTTAGCTTCCTCAACAAATTTCACGATTTTTGGACACCGTGGAATTTTTAATGAATTTTTCCCACCTTCAAAAAATCGGGAAAAATAGAAAATATGCCGGATTGCCCCGAAACTTCTTGGGTAGCTTCCTTGGCACATAAGCTTAATTTTGGACCCCCATATGCACGTGAGATTTTGCATAAATCAAGCACTTGCACGGCACTCAATGGTTTTGCAGTGTCCCGACTTCGGTCGTGGCGAGGCCATGACATGTCTGACATTGTCATGGTAGTCGTGGCTTTGTCATGGCATTGTCATGGCGAGTCGTGGCATGTCCGACATGGTTTTAGGGCTAGAGATCGAATTTTCGCGCCATTTTTTGCAGGCATGCTTAGAAAAACATGTTTAGCTTCCTCACCAAATTTCACGATTTTTGGACACCCGTGAAATTTTTTATGAATTTTCCACCTTCAAAAATCAGGAAAAATAGAAAATGATCGGATTGCTCCGAAACTTCTTGGGTAGCTTCCTTGGCACATAAGCTTCAGTTTGGACCCCCATATGCACGTGAGATTTTGCATAAATCAAGCACTTGCACGGCACTCAATGGTTTGGCAGTGTCGCGACTCGGTCGTGGGCAGGCCATGTCAGATCCCCCCGAGTTAATTTCATTGTCTTGGCCTCGAATTCTTTGGGTAGCTTCATTGGCACCCACGGACAGAGGTTTGGTAGCCCACTTATCCGACACACACGGTCTTTGTTCATGTCAAGCCTCAAGCCTCAAGCCCCAAGTCCAAGTCCAAGTCCTTTATATATTCAATTTAGATATATATATTTTTTTTGCAAAAAATGCCTTCCGGTCGGTAGTCGTGGAACGGGCGGGGCATAGCGGTGGCAGGACAATGGAGTCCACGGTTACGGTGATCATGTGGGGCATGGGGAGGGTCATGAGGGTGCCACGGTGGGGAGGGTCATGGGGGTGCCACGGTGGGGAGGGTCATGGGGGTGCGATGGTGGGGCGGGTCATGGGCATAGCGATGGAGGCGGGGTGGGTACATGGCTTCCCTGAGAGCAAAGCGCAACTTTTCTCTCTGGCGAGGAGATGATATACTTTTTAAGCCCGACCAACATAAGTTTTTGGTACCTAGAGACCGAATTTTAGCGCCATTTTTGTAGGCAAGCTTAGAACGTTAAGATTGGCTTCCTCCCCAAATCTCATAATTTTTAGACACCCATATAATATTTTACGAATTTTTACTTTTGAAACTTCAAAAAATCCGGAAAAATAGAAAATGATCCGGATTGCTGCGAAACTTCTTGGGTAGCTTCCTTGGCACATAAGCTTGATTTGGACCCCCGTATGCACGTGAGATTTTGCATAAATCAAGCACTTGCCGCGGCACTCAATGGTTTGGCGATGTCGCGACTCGGTCGTGGGGAGGCCATGACATGTCCTGACATTGTCATGGCGTTGTCGTGGCATGCCATGATTAAGTCTTGTGTGACTCATGGCATGTTTTGGGCATGTGAAGGGAATCCTTTGTAGCTAAGCCGTGGGTAAGTTGTGATAATTTCCCCCCAGCCACTCTCGTTCTCTTGGCCACAAATTTCTTAGGTAGCTTATGAGGCACCCACAGACAAGGCCCTGGCCATGTCATATAGATGGCAAAGGCATGTGTGAAGGTGTAGCGCATGTGATGGTTGAGACTTGGTATAATTGTTGGCATTTTTATTTGATCTTCAACCTCGATTTTAGAAATTAGTAATTCTTAAAGTGGGCGGATTTTTGAGAGTAAAGGGAGGAGGGACGAATCGAAGCAACAAGGCTGAATCTCGGTGGATCGTGGCGTGAGCCACTCTGCCACTTACAATACCCGTCGCGTATTTAAGTAAATGCGCAAAGATTCTACCGCCGCTCGGTGGGAATTTGTTCAAGGCGTCGAGGCGATTGATCCGCCGCGGGATCCACCAGCGACCTGCGTGCCTTTGGGGGCGAGGCCCTGCTGGCTGGTCGGCAAACAAGCGGCGGGCACATGCATCGCTTCTGGCGGATTCGACTTAGGCGTTCGGTCATAATCCAGCGCCGCGGTAACCGGCGCCAGCGGCTTTTCAACCAAGCGCGATGACCAATTGTCGCGAATCAGCGGTTCCTCTCGTACTAGGTTGAATTACTATTGCGACACTATCATCGGTGGGTAAAACTAACTTTGTCTCACGGCGGTCTAAACCCGACTCACGTTCCTATTGGTGGGTGAACAATCCAACACTTGGTGAATTACGCTTCACAATGATAGGAAGAGCGACATCGAAGGATCAAAAAGCAGCGTCGCTATGAGCGGCTTGTTGCCACAAGCGATTATCCTGTGGTAACTTTTACGACACCTCTGGCTTCAAATTCAGAAGGACTAAAGGATCGATAGGCCCACGCTTTCACGGTTCGTATTAAATCTTGAAATCAGAATCAAGCGAGCTTTTACCCTTTTGTTCCACACGAGATTTACGTTCTCGTTGAGCTCATCTTAGGACACTGCGTTATCTTTTAACGGATGTGCGCCGACCAAACTCCCCACGACAATGTCTTCGCCGGATCGGCGCATGAGCGAGCAGGTCCAAGAGGGCGTGCCCTCTCAGGTCACGGAATAAGTAAAATAACGTTAAAAGTAGTGGTATTTCACTTTCGCCGTCTCGGCTCCCACTTATCCTACACCTCTCAAGTCATTTCACAAAGTCGGACTAGAGTCAAGCTCAGCGAGGTCTTCTTTCCCGTGATTACGCCAAGCCCGTTCCTTAGGCGTGGTTTATTTGGATAGTAAACGAGGGCGGTGGGAATCTCGTTAATCCATTCATGCGGCGTCACTAATTAGATGACGAGGCATTTGGCTACCTTAAGAGAGTCATAGTTACTCCGTAGTTTACGGCGCTTGGTTGAATTTCTTCACTTTGACATTGAGCAGCGAAATCACATTGCGTCGACATCCGCGAGGACCATCGCAATGCTTTGTTTTAATTAAGCGGTCGGATTCCCCTTGTCGTACCGATTACGAGTCATTCGGCCTTCGGCGGGAGGGACCGAAGAGGCCGTTCCCGATCCGATCCCCGGCCGACGCAGCGGCGACCGCTCTCGCCGCGGGGCGGCTTCGGCGATCGCCGACGGCCGACGGGTTGAGTGGGACCCCGTGCCCGACCCACCGAGCCAATCCTTTTCAGGGTTCACGGATCCATTTTGCCGACTTCCCTTGCCTACATTGTTCCATCGACCCGGTGTTCACCTTGGAGACTGATGCGGTTATGATACGGCCGGGCGTGGGAGGCACTCGGTCCTCCGAATTTTCAAGAAGCGCCGAAGCTGCCGGACACCACGCGACGTCGCGGTGCTCTTCGGCCGCTGGACCCTACCTCGGTGGCCGTTTCGAGTGGGCGGTGTTAAGCGAAAAGAGAACTCTTCGAGGCCCGCCGGCGTCTCGGACTCCTAACGTTGCCGTCGGCCGCCACGTCCGGTTCGAATTTTAACCCGATTCCCTTCGAAGTGCGGCGTGTTGCGCTATCGAACGAGCCTCCCGTCTCTTAGGATCGACTAACCCATGTGCAAGTGCCGTTCACATGGAACCTTTCCCTCTTCGACCTTCAAAGTTCTCATTTGAATATTTGCTACTACCACCAAGATGCGCAAGCGGCGCTCGCGGGCTCGCGCCCCAGTTTTGCGGCGGCCGCGCGCCCTACTCATTGGGGCCTGGCACTTGCCCCACGGCCCAGGAAAGTATAGGTCGCGGCGCTTTAGCGCCATCCATTTCGGGGCTAGTTGATTCGGCGGTGAGTTGTTACACACTCCTTAGCGGTTCGACTTCCATGACCACCGTCTGCTTTGTCTTAATCGACCAACACCCTTTGTGGGATCTAGGTTAGCCGCGATTGGGCGCAGTAACTTCGGCTTCCAGGTTCATCCGCATCGCCCGATTACGCTTACCAAAAATGGCCCACTTGGAGCTCTCGATTAGTGGCGCGGCTCAGCGGGCGGCCAGCCGTCTACCTATTTAAAGTTTGAGAATAGGTCGAGGCGTTGCGCCCGATGCCTCTAATCATTGGCTTTACCAGATAGAACTTCGCATGAGCTCCGGCTATCTGAGGAAACCGGAGGGAACCGGCTACTAGGCGGTTCGATTAGTCTTTCGCCCCTATACCCAAGTCAGACGAGCGATTTGCGTCGATGCTCGCTGCGGGCCTCCACCAGTTTCCTCGGCCGCCCGCTTCGAGCATAGTTCACCATCTTCGGGTCCGACGGTATGCTCTCACTCGAACCCTTCCACGAGAAGATCAAGGTCGGTCGGCGGTGCGGCGCGCGGGGTTCCACCAATCGGCTTCCTTGCGCCTTACGGGTTTGCTCGCCGGATTGACTTCGCTACATGTCGGACTCCTTGGTTCGTGTTTCAAGGCGAGTGCGAATAGAAACCCGCAGTCGACGCCAGGAGCACGCAGTCGGGAACGCCGTGGCGGCGGCCGCCATCCACAACCGCGGACGACGGCGTCTCGCGAGCATATCAACGGCCGGGCTTGGGCGCGCCCGCGGTCGCGTCGGACGCGTCCGGCCGATCGGCCAGGCCGGTGGCCGTTCCACATCCGGCCGGGCGCATCGCCCGGCCCATCCGCTTCCCTCAGGCAATTTCAAGCACTATTTGACTCTCTTTTCAAAGTCCTTTTCATCTTTCCCTCGCGGTACTTGTTACATTATCGGTCTCGCTTTGTATTTAGCCTTGGGCCGAATTTACCGCCCGATTAGGTGCATTCCCAAACAACCCGACTTCGTAAGCGGCGCCTCGTGGTGCGGCGAGTCCGAACGCAGCGGGGCTCTCACCCTCTCCGGCGCCCCTTCCAGGGGACTTGGGCGATCGCGGCGAGGCGCTTCTCGGACTACTGGTCGGACCAGAGGCGGCCGATTCTCATGGTGGGCTTTTCGGTTCGCTCGCCGTTACTAGGGAATCCTCGTTAGTTTCTTTTCCTCAGCTTATTGATATGCTTAAACTTCGGCGGGTGGCCACTTTGACACTGGGAGTCGCGTTGTGGCGCTTTCTTGCTTGCGGGTCTCGCGGCCTAGACAAAGGGACATCATGCGCCGCGGTCGGGCTCGAGGCTTTCGCTCGTCCACCGTGAGCGTGGCGGTCATCACTCGTGGGCTCGTTTTCAACCATCCGCGAGGCAATGCTCGCGGGAGGCCAACTTTCGCCCAGCGCCTCCCCCTCCGTCGATTCGGCGTGCGGGTTTGGGGCGGCAATGCGTGACACCAGAGCCAGGCGTGCCCTCGGCCTAATGGCCGAGCGCAACTTGCGTTCAAAGACTTCGATGGTTCACGGGATTACGCAATTCACACCAAGTATCGCATTTCGCTCGTTCTTCATCGATCACGAGCCGAGATATCCGTTCTTGAAGTCATTTTAGGCGCCATTCTCGCGACTTACCGGCGGGATCCGTATCCGGATCGCGGGAGCTACGCTGCGTTGTTCGAGTTCCTTGGCGCGTCGTGCCAGGCCATAGTTGTTGTGCTTTGCCGGGGCACACTAGCGGCGGCGAGGCGCTCTTGCGCCCGACAAGGTGGCAACTTCGGGGCAATGTGGACCCCTCGTGTGCCTCCGAGATTAATTCAACGATTCGCAAGTCGTCTGTTTGCGAGGCATCAACAATGATCCTTCGCGGGTTCACCTACGGAAACCTTATACGACTTCTCCTTCCTCTAAATGATAAGGTTCGATGGACTTCTCGCGGCGTCGCGGCGGCGAACCGCCCACCTCGCCGCGATCAGAACACTTCAGGACCATTCAATCGGTAGGAGCGGCGGGCGGTGTGTACAAGAGGCGAGGGCGTAGTCAGCGGTGATGACTTCGCGCTTACTAGGAATTCCTCGTTGAAGACCAACAATTGCAATGATCTATCCCCATCACGATGAAATTTCAAAGATTACGGGCACTGTCGGCCAAGGCTATAGACTTCGTTGAATACATCGATTGTAGCGGCGTGCGACCCGAGAACATCTAAGGGCATCACGGACCTGTTATTGCCTCAAACTTCCTTGGCCTAGCGGCCGTAGTCCCTCTAAGAAGGCGGCGCGGAGGGTCGCCTCGCATAGCTAGTTAGCGGTGAGGTCTCGTTAGATTAACGGAATTAACCAGGACAAATCGCTCCACCAACTAAGAACGGCCATGCACCACCACCCGTAGAATCAAGAAAGAGCTCTCGATCTGTCAATCCTTACTATGCGGACCTGGTAAGTTTCCGTGTTGAGTCAAATTAAGCGCGAGGCTCACTCTGATGGTGCCCTTAAAGTCAATTCCTTTAAGTTTCGACCTTGCGACCATACTCCCCGGAACCCAAAAACTTTGATTTCTCATAAGGTGCCGGTGAGTCCTAAAAGCAACATCCGTGATCCCTGGTCGGCATCGTTTATGGTTGAGACTAGGGCGGTATCGATCGTCTTGAGCCCCGACTTTCGTTCTTGATTAATGAAAACATCCTTGGCAAATGCTTTCGCGATTGTTCGTCTTTCATAAATCCAAGAATTTCACCTCGACTATGAAATCTGAATGCCCCATTGTCCTGTTAATCATTACTCCGATCCGAAGGCCAACACAATAGGATCGAGAATCCTATGATGTTATCCCATGCTAATGTATCCAGGCGTAGGCTTGCTTTGAGCACTCTAATTTCTTCAAAGTAACCACCGGAGGCACGACCCGACCAATTAAGGCCAGGAGCGCATCGCCGGCGAAGGGCGAGCCGGCCGGTGCACACCGAGCGGACCGTCGACCCGACCCAAGGTCGACTACGAGCTTTTAAGCGCAACAACTTAAATATCGCTATTGGGTGGAATTACGCGATTTGCGGCACGGACTTGCCCTCAATGGATCCTCGTTAAGGGATTTAGATTGTACTCATTCCAATTACGGACTTCGATGAGCGGTATTGTTATTTATTGTCACTACCTCCCGAGTGTCGGGATTGGGTAATTTCTTGGCGCTCTTGCCTTCCTTGGATGTGGTAGCCGTTTCTCAGGCTCCCTCTCCGGAATCGAACCCTAATTCTCCGTCACCCGTCACCACCATGGTAGGCCACTATCCTACCATCGAAAGTTGATAGGGCAGAAATTTGAATGATGCGTCGCCGGCACAATGGCCGTGCGATCCGTCGAGTTATCATGAATCATCAGAGCAACGGGCAGAGCCCGCGTTGACCTTTTATCTAATAAATGCGTCCCTTCCGTGAGTCGGGGTTTGTTGCACGTATTATGTCACAGACTAACAATCCTACCACCTTAATCTTGGAAGAATGGAGATAATGATGGAGAATTCCAGAATGGTACAGAAGGATCTAGAACTCTCTAGAAAGTTCTAGAATCCAATGGAAGATTCTAGAAAGATCTAGAATGTTCTAGAAAGATCTAGAATGTTCTGGAATATTCTAGAATACCCTAGAAGGCTCTGGAAGATTCTGGAAGGTTCTAGAATATTGTGGAAGCTCTGGGACTTTCTAGAAGAATCTAGAAGACTATGGAACATTGTGGAGGCTTATGGAACATTCTAGAGACTTGTGGAGAATCCTCCCAAGAATGGTTTATTCTAGACTTGTATAGAATTCTCTAGATACAAAATATTAACCATAGGATTGGATTGATCTCCACCGTCCATTAAGGAGGTGGAAAGGCTATAAATAGGTGACCTTGGCCATTTGCCAAAAAAAGGCTAGGAGGCTAGAAAGGTTAGAAATCCAAACACTTGTAAAGCATTCTCCAAGGCAATAATATTCTCCTTTCAAGTATCCAACACTTGAGTTCTCTTCTTTCCCACTTGAGCATACTTGCTTCATTACTTTTCCACTGCGGCAACTTACGTCCAACCTATCTTCAAGGGGTTTAGGCTGACTTAGTCACTGAAACAAGAGTGTCTAAGTGCCGCACGGGCAGGAGAAAAAGCAAGTCCGTGACAGTTGGTATCAGAGCCTGGTTTCTTTCAAGGGATAAAGCTAACGTTTTGCAAGTATGTCAAGCAGTGAGATCACTCTTGCTGGAGGTGTTGGCAACGAAGGGCAAGGAGGAGAAAAGAGAGGAGATCGAAGTCTCGAGGACCTTCCAAAGGAGGGAAGGATATGGGGATGTGGACCACGAGGCTCGTGAGGGTAGAGCTTTCGATGGCGATGGGAGGATAAGTTCAGGGAGGTGGACTCCCTTCTGGAGGAGCTTGATGGAAAGGTCGGCGAGCTCCGAGAGGAAATGTTGGGAGCCACGAGCGAGGCTCTTGGTAAGTGTTCGCAGCAATATGAGACTTCTTCAACATCTCTTTCTAATGAAATCCTTTCCCTTAAAGAAGAGAACAAAACTCTGAGGGAAGAACTAGAAGGGGTACATATGGAGTTGAGAAACATGAGGAGGAGATGGTACTTCTAAAGAAGGCACTATCTCATGATGTGGGAGCTTCCTCATCTATCCCAACTCCAACTCCTTCAAGGGTGGAAGTTCCTAAGCCCAAATCTTACAAAGGGGCTAGGAATGCAAAGGAGGTTGATAACTTCCTATGGAGCCTAGAACAATACTTTGTTTGCAAATATCATGGAGGATGCTAGGAAGATTGACCATGCCTCCCTTTATCTAGAAGATCTTTGCGATGCTATGGTGGCGTCGTAGGCATGGTGAGATCGAGAGAGGAGTTTGCACCATTGCTACTTGTGATGAGTTCAAAAAGGAGCTCAGCGCCAATTCTATCCGAGAATGTGGAAAGAGAGGCACGAGCAAAATTAAGGCGACTTACCCAAAGGGTAGTATTCGAGAATCGTGAAGGAATTCTCTGAAGTACTTTTGGAAATTCCGACTACCCGAGCAAGGAGGCTTTCTATGCTTTGCGATGGTCTACAAAATTGGGCTAAAGGCTGGAGATCGAGAGAAGAGGAGCACAAGACCTGCACACGCCATCGCCATTCTTTGAATCCCTTACGAATTCAAGAAAAGCGAAGCGATAAGCAAAGGGAAACAAAGGCTATGGTGGGGGAGGAAGCAAACCACACAAGGAAGGAAGCATGAAGCCAACCTATAAGGAAGGGAGTTTCAAAGGAAAAAAAGATGACAAAAGAGGTAAGCGCCCACCTCTTAAATGTTTCTTTTGCGAGGGTCCACACTTGGCTCGAGAGTGTCCAAAGAGAAGCCAACTCTCAGCCATTATTGAAGAAAGGGAACAAGCTTCTCGGCAACCAACGGAGACGAGCATGGGATCACTGCATATCCTTAACTCCATTAAGGCCAATGTCGAAGTGCCCAAGCCTGAGAAGAAAGGGCTGTTGTTCGTACAAGCAAATGTTGGTGGAAAAGATGTACGTGCCTTAGTTGACCTTTGGGCAGCGAACAACTTCATCAAAGAAGAAGAAGCAAAGCGCTTGGGAATAAGCTACGTTGAGGAAAGGGATGGATAAAAGCGTTGAATTCTCAGCAAAACCCATCCTTGGTGTCATCGCAACATCAAGATAAACCTTGGTGAGTGGTGCGGCCATATTAATTTTTTTGTTGTCCCTATGGATGACTATTCCATAGTGCTTGGCATGGAGTTCTTAGACAAGGTAAAGGCCGTGCCAATACCCTTCGCCATGCATAATGTGCATATTGGAGGAGGGACATCCATGTATGGTACCTTTATCACGAGGAAAGGAGGCCAAGTACCTGTACTTTCTGCCATACAACTCTCTAAGGGACTTAAGAAAGGTGAGCCTACTTTCTTAATGGCCGTTAAGGAGGAGACTAGGGAAATCAAGTCTGAAGTACCAAAGGAGATCAAGAAAGTCTTGGATGAATACCAAGACACCATGCCTAGGAGTTGCCAAGAAGCTTCCACCTAAGAGAGGTGGATCACATTATTGAGCTTGAGCACAGTGCAAGACCTCCTGCTGCGGTACCTTACCGCATGGCGCCTCCCGAGCTTGAGGAATTGAGGAGGCAACTTAATGATCTGTTGGATGCGGGGTACATCCGACCATCAAAAGCTCCATTTGGCGCACCAATTTTATTCCAAAAGAAGCAAGATGGGTCGCATCGATTATGGGTGGATTATCGTCGCTAAACAAGATTACCATAAAGAACAAGTATCCGATCCCACTTATTCTTGACTTATTTGATCAACTTGGAGAAGCAAGGTGGTTTTCCAAGTTAGACTTGAGGTCGAGTACTATCAAGTAAGAATAGCCGAAGGGGATGTTCCAAAGACCGCGTGCGTAACAAGGTATGGCTCTTTCGAATTCTTAGTTATGCCTTTTGGCTTAACTAATGCGCCTGCTACATTCTGTACACTTATGAACAAAGTGTTCCAACCCTTCTTGGACCGCTTTGTCGTAGTGTACTTAGATGATATTGTGGTGTATAGTAAAACGTTGAAGGAGCATGAGAATCACTTAAAGCAAGTTTTCCAAGTGCTAAGGGAAAGCGAGCTTTATGTGAAAGAAAGAAAAGTGCTCCTTTGCCCAACAAGAGATAACTTTCCTAGGACATATTGTGGGACAAGGAAAGTTGCATGGATGAGGCAAAGATCAGGAGCCATTCAAGAATGGGAACCACCAAAGAGAGTTCGAGTTGCGGTCATTCCTCGGTTTGGTAAATTACTATCGAAGGTTCATTCGAGGCTATTCTGCGATATTGCACCTTTAAGCGACTGTTGAAGAAGAATCGGCGTGGGATTGGAGCGAAAAGTGTCAAGAAGCTTTGAAACCTTGAAGCGGTGTGTGAGAAGAACCGGTGTTGGCACTTCTGATCACACCAAAGCATTTGAGGTACACAGCGATGCTTGACTTTGCTATTGGAGGTGTTCTAATGCGGGAAGGACATCCCATTGCTTTTGAAAGCCGAAAGCTTAATGACAGCGAGCAATTATCTTGTCCAAGAGAAAGAAATGACCGCTGTTGTACATTGCTTGCGAACTTGGAGGCATTACTTGTTGGGGGCCAAGTTCGTGGTAAAGCGATAATGTGGCCACTAGCTACTTTCAAACCCAAAAGAAGCTCTCTCCAAAACAAGCAAGGTGGCAAGACTTTTTAGTGATGCGACTTTAAGATGGAGTATAAGCGGGCAAAGCCAACTTGGTGGCGGACGCGATAAGTCGTAAGGCCGAATTAGCTAGCCTTGCACAACCAAATTTCCCTATCTTGGAGAAATTCAAGTAAGGTATAAAGGAGGATCCTCAAGCCAAAATACTAGAAGAGTTAATTAAACAAGGAAAGACTCGTAAATTTTGGCTAGAGGATGGTTTAATTCGCACAAGAGGAGGGAGGCTTTATGTGCCAAAGTGGGGTGGCCTACACAAAGAAATTCTAAAGGAGTGTCATGACTCCTTATGGGCAGGACATCAAGGGACACGTCGCACACAAGCCTTAGTGGAGCAAGCTTACTATTGGCCAAACATGCGTGATGATGTGGAGATGTACATGAAGACTTGTCTTGTTTGCCAAAAAGATAAAGTATAGCGAGGCGTCTATTTGGATTACTCGAGCCCTTGCAGGCCCTGAGAGACCCTGGGAAAGTGTCTCAATGGACTTCATTGTGGGATTGCCAACGGTAGATGGATGTGGCAACATTCTGGTAGTGGTCGATCGATTTAGCAAGTATGGAGTATTTATTCCGTCTAGAAGAAGTATAATCTTGAGGATGCGGCAAGACTCTTCTTCAAGCACGTGGTGAAATCTTGGGAATACCCAAGTCGATCGTAAGTGGCCAGAGACACAAGGTTCACGGGGAGATTTTGGGCGAGAACTATTCAAGATTTTGGGCTCACGAGTTGAACTTCTCCACAAGCTTTCATCCCACGGACCGATGGGCAAGCAGGCGGGTGAATGCCTTGTTGGAGCTATACTTAAGGCACTTTGTGAGTGCCAACCAAAGGGATTGGGTAAAACTACTTGATATTGCCCAATTCTCATATAATCTGCGGCGGGCGAAGTCAGCGGGAGCTAGTCCATTGAATTAACAGCAGTCGGCAACCGCCAGCTCCTCACACCATAGTCACTTCTTATGCAGGGAAGAGTCCTGGTGCCTTCCTATTTGCCAAGGGATGGGGAGAAAAATCTGAATTAGCAAAAGTGTGCTTGGTAAAGGCAACAAGGAAAATGAAGAAATGGGCTGACACAAGAAGGAGGCATGTGGAGTACGAGGAAGGAGACTTAGTTATGGTGAAACTACTTCCACATACCATTAGAAATTATGGAAAGGCTCATAAGGGGCTACTTCGGAGGTATGAAGGACCATTTCCTGTAGAGAAAAGAATTGGGAAGCTCGCATACCGCATCACTTTACCATCTCATCTCGAGGTTCATCCCGTGTTTCATGTAAGCTTCTTAAAACCTTATCATGCTGATAAGAAAGATCCAAGTAGGGGTGAATCCAAGAGGGCTCCTACTACGGTCACCACTACTCATGACCGTGATGTAGAGGAGATTATCGTACATCGACTGGTTCTAAGGTGAGGGAGTCATCCAAGCCACATCGAATATTTGGTGCATTGGAAAGGCTTGCCTGGTGAATCAACTTGGGAGCATGAGTTATCTTTATGGAACCATGTCGATAAGATTCGATCATATTGGGAGGATGCGACGAGGTCGTGTCTTGATTAGGTGGGGAGGATGTCACGGACTAACAATCCTACCACCTTAATCTTGGAAGAATGGAGATAATGATGGAGAATTCAGAATGAGTGCAGAAGGATCTAGAACTCTCTAGAAAGTTCTAGAATCCAATGGAAGATTCTAGAAAGATCTAGAATGTTCTGGAATATTCTAGAATACCCTAGAAGGCTCTGGAAGATTCTGGAAGGTTCTAGAATATTGTGGAAGCTCTGGGACTTTCTAGAAGAATCTAGAAGACTATGGAACATTGTGGAGGCTTATGGAACATTCTAGAGACTTGTGGAGAATCCTCCCAAGAATGGTTTATTCTAGACTTGTATAGAATTCTCTAGATACAAAATATTAACCATAGGATTGGATTGATCTCCACCGTCCATTAAGGAGGTGGAAAGGCTATAAATAGGTGACCTTGGCCATTTGCCAAAAAAAGGCTAGGAGGCTAGAAAGGTTAGAAATCCAAACACTTGTAAAGCATTCTCCAAGGCAATAATATTCTCCTTTCAAGTATCCAACACTTGAGTTCTCTTCTTTCCCACTTGAGCATACTTGCTTCATTACTTTTCCACTGCGCTTAACTTACATCCAACCTATCTTCAAGGGGTTTAGGCTGACTTAGTCAGCTTTGAAACAAGAGTGTCTAAGTGCTTGCGAGCGAGGAGAAAAAGCAAGTCCGTGACAATTAGCTCTAGAATTACTACGGTTATCTGAGTAGTAGATACCATCAAACAAACTATAACTGATTTAATGAGCCATTCGCAGTTTCACAGTCTGAATTTGTTCATACTTACACATGCATGGCTTAATCTTTGAGACAAGCATATGACTCTTTGGCGGGATCAACCAGGTAGCAATCCTCATTTGGCGAGGCCGCATTTGCACAACCCTCCCGACACATGGCCAAGAAGGTCATAGCATGCCAAGTGCGATCGTCATGCAAGAATTAGGTCTATGTTGGGACATGCAAGGGCATTCGACGACCCTGCATCCACAGCATGCCTTTGCATCCGAGAGATCGGTGAGTCCTCATGGCCACCCTCGCCCACGATTGTGGCCGGATGGAACACAAGGGCTACTTCATGGTCCTCGCCAAACCTATATTTCGAGGGCGGATGGATGGAGGGACATCTGGGGATAATAAATTCCACATCAATGGGTAGGCGACACAAGGGCAACCATCATCGGCCAGTCGAACACCGAGGGCATCAATTAATGCCAATGGGTAGGGATGAGGAGGATAGCCCATGAGGCGATTCGATGCACAACGCGAGGCGACCAGCGGGAACAATCAAATCACCACTCACACACGGCCACGTATTACTTCAACCGCGCCACCAAGCGAACCACACCCCGCATGCCCGAGGGCACCACGAGCAAATGGAGGCATCCGGTGGCATCAATCGAGCAACGCTAGGCATGCACATCGCGAGAAAGGCAACCATTGTATGTCGAAGGCAACAATCTTATGTCGAAAGGCAACACTCTTATGTCGAAAGGCAACAATCTTATGTCGAAAGGCAACAACCATGCACCAGGCCATGGCATCGGGATTGGATCGGCTACCACCATGCACCAGGCCATGGCGTTCCAGGCGCGCCCCGTCCCACAAGCAAGCAATTAGGCGGCGATTACCATCACCTCAGACATGCCCACAAGCAAGGCGGGTTAACGCCATGGAAAGGAGGTCGGAGCGGCTCGCCATGCACCAGGCCATGGCGTTCGGAGAACGCGCCCCACCCACAAGCAAGCAATTAGAAGCGGCGATTACCATCACCTCGAACATGCCCACAAGCAAGGCGGGTTAATGCCATGGAGAGGAGGTCGGATCGGCTACCGCCATGCACCCAGGCCATGGCGTTCGGAGAACACGCCCCCCCCACGAGCAAGCAATTAGGCGGCGATTACCATCACCTCGAACCGCCCACAAGCAAGGCGGGTTAATGCCATGGAAAGGAGGTCGGAGCGGCTCCCACCATGCACCAGGCCATGGCGTTCGAGAGAACACGCCCCGCCACAAGCAAGCAATTAGAAGCGGCGATTACCATCACCTCGAACATGCCCACAAGCAAGGCGGGTTAATGCCATGGAGAGGAGGTCGGATCGGCTACCGCCATGCACCAGGCCATGGCGTTCGGAAAACACGCCCCCCCACAAGCAAGCAATTAGAAGCGGCGATTACCATCACCTCGAACATGCCCACAAGCAAGGCGGGTTAATGCCATGGAAAGGAGGTCGGATCGGCTACCGCCATGCACCAGGCCATGGCGTTCGGAGAACACGCCCCACCCCACAAGCAAGCAATTAGAAGCGGCGATTACCATCACCTCAGACATGCCCACAAGCAAGGCGGGTTAATGCCATGGGCGAGAGGTCGGAGCGGCTCCCACCATGCACCAGGCCATGGCGTTCGGAGAACACGCCCCACCCCACAAGCAAGCAATTAGAAGCGGCGATTTCCATCACCTCGAACATGCCCACAAGCAAGGCGGGTTAATGCCATGGAGAGGAGGTCGGATCGGCTACCGCCATGCACCAGGCCATGGCATCGTGTACCTGTGTTTTCCAAGAACATGCGAGAGAGCGCCCCACTCCCACAAGCAAGCAATTAGAAGCAACCAAAAATCGCCTCGGACATGCCCACGCCGCAAGATAGGTTAATACCATGCATGTGTCCCCGTCCACATCAAGCCACCCCATCCCAAGCCCCTTGGTCTGGCGGTCGCGACTCCTTACGTTCGCCGTTGCCAAGCCCGCAAAAGCATGTTCAAGGAATGTCCCTTGGTTTAGGTGAACCCCGCGACACTAGCACCACGCGCGCATGCCCTCTCAAGCCATCACATGGCGTTTGATTACGTGGAACCCGAATCACACCCGCCACATGCCTGACCCTCAAAGCACTTGATTGTGATACTAGATTGCGAGTTAGGGCTCAGGTTTGTGCAATTCAACATCCCCATGACGTCTTGAAAACGCCTTCCTCTTTGTAAAGAAATTTTTTGGGGTTCGCCAGGAAAGCGGTGGTCGGTCGCCGTAGGCGTTTTGCCCCGACGGCCGGATACAACCAAACCTGCGGTGCCACACCTTGGCTCTCTCGAGGACCACCCACTAGCACACTTGCAAGTCATGGGTAGACAAGCTTGAGTGCATGGGGTGAGGGGGTGCATGGCACCTAGGAATGAGCCCCTAAAGAGCAAAGCGCAACTATTCACTCCGGCGGAGAGATGATATACTTTTCGCCCGGCCAACATAAGTTTTTGTACCTAGAGATCGAATTTTATACGATTTTTGCAGGCATGCTTAGAAAAATATGATTACCCACCTCCTCAAATTTCATAATTTTGGACACCCATAGAATATTTTACAATTTTTACTTTTGAAACTTTAAAAAATCCGGAAAAATAGAAAATAAGCCGGATTGCCCGAAACTTCTTGGGTAGCTTCCTTGGCACATAAGCAATTTTGGACCCCATATGCACGTGAGATTTTGCATAAATCAAGCACTTGCACGGCACTCAATGGTTTTGCGATGTCGCGACTTCGGTCGTGGGCGGCCATGACATGTCTGACATTGTCATGGTAGTCGTGGCTTTGTCATGGCATTGTCGTAGTAGTCGTGGCATGTCAGACATGGTTTTCGGGCTAGAGATCGAATTTTCGCGCCATTTTTGCAGGCATGCTTAGAAAAACATGTTTAGCTTCCTCAACAAATTTCACGATTTTTGGACACCCGTGGAATTTTTATGAATTTTCCACCTTCAAAAATCGGGAAAAATAGAAAATATGCTTGGGATTGCCCGAAACTTCTTGGGTAGCTTCCTTGGCACATAAGCAATTTTGGACCCCCATATGCACGTGAGATTTTGCATAAATCAAGCACTTGCCACGGCACTCAATGGTTTTGCGATTGTCGCGACTTCGGTCGTGGGCGAGGCCATGACATGTCTGACATTGTCATGGTAGTCGTGGCTTTGTCATGGCATTATCGTGGCCCGAGTCGTGGCATGTCCGACATGGTTTCGGGCTAGAGATCGAATTTTCGCGCCATTTTTGCAGGCATGCTTAGAAAAACATGTTTAGCTTCCTCAACAAATTTCACGATTTTTGGACACCCGTGGAATTTTTATGAATTTTCCACCTTCAAAAATCGGGAAAAATAGAAAATATGCGGATTGCCCGAAACTTCTTGGGTAGCTTCCTTGGCACATAAGCAATTTTGGACCCCATATGCACGTGAGATTTTGCATAAATCAAGCACTTGCACGGCACTCAATGGTTTTGCGATTGTCGCGACTTCGGTCGTGGGCGAGGCCATGACATGTCTGACATTGTCATGGTAGTCGTGGCCTGTCATGGCATTGTCATGGCGAGTCGTGGCATGTCAGACATGGTTTTCGGGCTAGAGATCGAATTTTCGCGCCATTTTTGCGGGCATGCTTAGAAAAACATGTTTAGCTTCCTCAACAAATTTCACGATTTTTGGACACCGTGGAATTTTTATGAATTTTTCCACCTTCAAAATCGGAAAAAATATAAAA
>JAVHNK010000041.1:52500-125937 GCA_031216115.1 Senna siamea
TCGCGTTGTGAGCGCTTTCTTGCTTGCACGGGTCTCGCAGCCTAGACAAAGGGACATCATGCGCACGGTCGGGCTCGAGGCTTTCGCTCGTCCGCAAGTGAACGTGGCGGTCATCACTCGTGGGCTCGTTTTTCAACCATCCGCGAGGCAATGCTCGCGGGAGGCCAACTTTCGCCCAAGCGCCTCCCCCCCTCCGATCAGTTCGAGGGGCGTGTGGGTTTGGGACAGCAATGCGTGACACCCAGGCAGACGCGTGCCCTCGGCTTTAATGGCTTCGGGCGCAACTTGCGTTCAAAGACTCGATGGTTCACGGGATTCTGCAATTCACACCAAGTATCGCATTTCGCTACGTTCTTCATCGATGCGAGAGCCGAGATATCCGTTGCCGAGAGTCATTTTAGACGCCATTCTCGCGACTTACCCCGAGCGGGATCCGTATCCGGATCGCCGGGGCTACGCACGTTTGTTCGAGTTCCTTGGCGTCGCGGCCGGGCCATAGTTGTTGTGCTGCCGGGCACACTAGCGGCGGCACGCGAGGCGCTCTTGCGCCCCGACAAAGGTGGCAACTTCGGGGCAATGTGGACCCCTCGTGTGCCTCCCCGAGATTAATTCAACCAGCCGCAAGTCGTCTGTTTGCGAGGCATCAACAATGATCCTTCGCCAGGTTAACCTCAGGGAAACTTGTTACGACTTCTCCTTCCTCTAAATGATAAGGTTCAGTGGACTTCTCGCGACGTCGCCGGCAGCGAACCGCCCACCTCGCCGCGATCCGAACACTTCACCGGACCATTCAATCGGTAGGAGCGACGGGCGGTGTGTACAAAGCGGGGGCGTAGTCAGCGGTGATGACTCAGCGCTTACTAGGAATTCCACGTTGAAGACCAACAATTGCAATGATCTATCCCCATCACGATGAAATTTCAAAGATTACCGGGCACGTCGGCCAAGGCTATAGACTCGTTGAATACATCGATGTAGCGGCGTGCGACCCCGAACATCTAAGGGCATCCGCGGACTGTTATTGCCTCAAACTTCCTTGGCCTGGCGGCCATAGTCCCTCTAAGAAGGCTGGCGCGGAGGGTCGCCTCCGCATAGCTAGTTAGCGGCCGAGGTCTCGTTAGATTAACGGAATTAACTGCACAAATCGCTCCACCAACTAAGAACGGCCATGCACCACCACCCGTAGAATCAAGAAAGAGCTCTCGATGCATCAATCCTTACTATGTCCGACCTGGTAAGTTTCCGTGTTGAGTCAAATTAAGCGCGAGGCTCCTCCTGGTGGTGCCCTTCCGTCAATTCCTTTAAGTTTCAGCCTTGCGACCATACTCCCAGAACCCAAAACTTTGATTTCTCATAAGGTGCCAATGAGTCCTAAAAGCAACATCCGCCGATCCCCTGGCTCGGCATCGTTTATGGTTGAGACTAGGACGGTATCGATCGCGTCTTGAGCCCCAACTTTCGTTCTTGATTAATGAAAACATCCTTGGCAAATGCTTTGCAGATTGTTCGTCTTTCATAAATCCAAGAATTTCACCTCGACTATGAAATACGAATGCCCCGACCGTCACTGTTAATCATTACTCCGATCCAGAAAGGCCAACACAATAGGATCGAGAATCCTATGATGTTATCCCATGCTAATGTATCCAGGCGTAGGCTTGCTTTGAGCACTCTAATTTCTTCAAAGTAACAAAGACCGAGGCACGACCCGGCCAATTAAGGCCAGGAGCGCATCGCCACAGAAGGACGAGCCGACCGGCACACCGAGGCGGACCGATCGACCCAACCCAAGGTCCAACTACGAGCTTTTTAAGCGCAACAACTTAAATATACGCTATTGGGCCGAATTACCGCGCCCGGCACCGGACTTGCCCTCAATGGATCCTCGTTAAGGGATTTAGATTGTACTCATTCCAATTACGGACTCGATGAGCGGTATTGTTATTTATTGTCACTACCTCCCGTGTCGAGGATTGGGTAATTTGGCGCCCTCTTGCCTTCCTTGGATGTGGTAGCCGTTTCTCGAGCTCCCTCTCGGGAATCGAACCCTAATTCTCCGTCACCCGTCACCACCATGGTAGGCCACTATCCTACCATCGAAAGTTGATAGGCGAAATTTGAATGATCGTCGCCGGCACAATGGTAGTGCGATCCGTCGAGTTATCATGAATCATCGAGCAACCGCGAGCCTGCGTTGACCTTTTTTCTTATAAATGGCTGCCTTCCGTGTGTCGGGGTTTCTTGCTCGTATTAGCTCTAGAATTACTACCCTTATCCGAGTAGTAGATACCATCAAACAAACTATAAGCGATTTAATGAGCCATTCGCGGTTTCACGATGCGAATTTGTTCATACTTACACATGCATGGCTTAATCTTTGAGACAAGCATATGACTCTTGGCGGGATCAACGGTAGCAATCCTCATTTGGCGGACCGCCACGTGCACAACCCTCCCGACAGATGGGCAAGAAGGTGATAGGATGGCAAGTGGGATCGTGAAGGAAGAATTAGCTCTATGTTGGGACATGCAAGAGGCATTCGGCGACCACTGCATCCACAAAGATGCATCGCATCCGAGAGATCGGTGAGTCCTCATCGCCACCCTCGCCACGATTGTGGCCGGATGGAACACAAGGGCTACTTCATGGTCCTCCGCAAACCCTATATTTTGAGGAGCGGATGGATGGAGGGACATCTGAGGATAATAAATTCCACATCAATGGGTAGGCGACACAAGGGCAACCATCATCGACCGTCAGAACACCGAGGGCATCAATCAATGCCAATGGGTAGGGATGAGGAGGATAGCCCGCAGGCCGTTCGTTGCACAAGCACGAGCCGCCAACAGAACAATCAAATCACCACTCACACACCGGCCGTATTACTTCAACCAACGCCACCAAGCGAACCACACCCGCATGCCCAAGGGGACACGAGCAAATGGAGGCATCCAGGTGGCATCAATCGAGCAACGCTAGGCATGCACATCGCGAGAAAGGCAACCATTGTATGTCGAAGGCAACAATCTTATGTCGAAAGGCAACACTCTTATGTCGAAGGCAACAATCTTATGTCGCAAGGCAACAACCATACACCCAGGCCATGGCATCGGGATTGGATCGGCTACCACCATGCACCCAGGCCATGGCGTTCCGAGGCGCGCCCCATCCCACAAGCAAGCAATTAGAAGCGGCGATTACCATCACCTCGCACATGCCCACAAGCAAGGCGGGTTAACGCCATGGAAAGGAGGTCGGAACGGCTCCGCCATGCACCCAGGCCATGGCGTTCCAGGGCACGCCCCACCCCACAAGCAAGCAATTAGAAGCGGCGATTACCATCACCTCGAACATGCCCACAAGCAAGGCGGGTTAATGCCATGGAGAGGAGAGGTCGGATCGGCTACGCCATGCACCAGGCCATGGCGTTCCGCAGGGCACGCCCCCCACCCCACGAGCAAGCAATTAGAAGCGGCGATTACCATCACCTCGAACCACGCCACAAGCAAGACGGGTTAATGCCATGGAAAGGAGGTCGAACGGCTCCCACCATGCACCCAGGCCATGGCGTTCCGCAGGGCACGCCCCACCCCACAAGCAAGCAATTAGAAGCGGCGATTACCATCACCTCGCACATGCCCACAAGCAAGACGGGTTAATGCCATGGAGAGGAGGTCGGATCGGCTACCGCCATGCACCCAGGCCATGGCGTTCGGAGGGCACGCCCCACCCCACAAGCAAGCAATTAGAAGCGGCGATTACCATCACCTCGCACATGCCCACAAGCAAGACGGGTTAATGCCATGGAAAGGAGGTCGGATCGGCTCCGCCATGCACCCAGGCCATGGCGTTCGCAGGGCACGCCCCACCCCACAAGCAAGCAATTAGAAGCGGCGATTACCATCACCTCGAACATGCCCACAAGCAAGGCGGGTTAATGCCATGGACAGGAGGTCGAACGGCTCCCACCATGCACCAGGCCATGGCGTTCGCAGGGCACGCCCCACCCCACAAGCAAGCAATTAGAAGCGGCGTCGATTTCCATCACCTCAGACATGCCCACAAGCAAGACGGGTTAATGCCATGGAGAGGAGGTCGGATCGGCTACCGCCATGCACCCAGGCCATGGCATCGCACTGTGTTTTTCCAAGAACATGCAGAGACACGCCCCACTCCCACAAGCAAGCAATTAGAAGCAACCAAAAATCGCCTCAGACATGCCCACACGCAAGATAGGTTAATACCATGCATGTGTCCCCCGTCCACATCCAAGCCACCCCATCCCAAGCCCCCTTGGTCCTAGCGGTCGCGACTCCTTACGTTTCGCCGTTGCCAAGCCCGCAAAAGCATGTTCAAGGAATGTCCCTTCGCTTAGGTGAACCTCGCGACACTAGCACCACGCCCGCATGCCCTCTCAAGCCATCACATGACGTGTGATTCTGTGGAACCCGAATCACACCCGCCACATGCACAAACCCTCAAAGCACTTGATTGTGATACTAGATTGCGAGTTAGGGCTCGGTTTGTGCAATTCCAACATCCCCATGAAAACGTCTTTGAAAACGCCTTCCTCTTTGTAAAAGAAATTTTTTGGGGTTCACGGAAACGGTGGTCGATCGCCGCCGTGATTTCGTCGGCCGGCCGTGGCCGATACCACGGCCATCAGCGGTGCCACACCTTGGCTCTCTCGAGGGACCACCCACTAGCACACTTGCAAGTCATGGGTAGACAAGCTTGAGTGCATGGGGTGAGGGGGGGTGCATGGCACCTAGGAATGAGCCCCCCCCTAAAGAGCAAAACGCAACTATTCACTCCCGGCAGGAGATGATATACTTTTTCGCCAGCCAACATAAGTTTTATTTTGTACCTAGAGATCGAATTTTCGCACGATTTTTTGCAGGCATGCTTAGAAAAATATGATTACCCACCTCCTCAAATTTCATAATTTTTGGACACCCATAGAATATTTTACGAATTTTTACTTTTGAAACTTTAAAAAATCTGGAAAAATAGAAAATAAGCCGGATTGCCCCGAAACTTCTTGGGTAGCTTCCTTGGCACATAAGCTTAATTTTGGACCCCCATATGCACGTGAGATTTTGCATAAATCAAGCACTTGCACGGCACTCAATGGTTTTGCAGTGTCGCGACTCGGTCGTGGCGGTAGCCATGACATGTCCCGACATTGTCATGATCGAAGTCGTGGCCTGTCATGGCATTGTCATGACTGAGTCGTGGCATGTCCGACATGGTTTTCGGGCTAGAGATCGAATTTTCGCGCCATTTTTTGCAGGCATGCTTAGAAAAACATGTTTAGCTTCCTCAACAAATTTCACGATTTTTGGACACCCGTGGAATTTTTTATGAATTTTTTCCACCTTCAAAAAATCGGGAAAAATAGAAAATATGCCTGATTGCCTCCGAAACTTCGGGTAGCTTCCTTGGCACATAAGCAATTTTGGACCCCATATGCACGTGAGATTTTGCATAAATCAAGCACTTGCACGGCACTCAATGGTTTTGCGATTGTCGCGACTTCGGTTGGGCAAAGTTATGACATGTCCCGACATTGTCATGATCGAGTCGTGGGCCTGTCATGGCATTGTCATGATCGAAGTCGTGGCATGTCCGACATGGTTTTCGGGCTAGAGATCGAATTTTCGCGCCATTTTTTGCAGGCATGCTTAGAAAAACATGTTTAGCTTCCTCAACAAATTTCACGATTTTTGGACACCCGTGGAATTTTTTATGAATTTTTTCCACCTTTAAAAAATCAGAAAAAATAGAAAATATGCCGGATTGCCCCGAAACTTCTTGGGTAGCTTCCTTGGCACATAAGCTTAATTTTGGACCCCCATATGCACGTGAGATTTTGCATAAATCAAGCACTTGCACGGCACTCAATGGTTTTGCGTTGTCGCGACTTCGGCCGGGCAAAGCATGACATGTCCCGACATTGTCACGACCGGAAGTCGCTTTGTCATGGCATTGTCACGATCGAAGTCGTGGCATGTCCGACATGGTTTTCTGCTAGAGATCGAATTTTCGCGCCATTTATTGCAGGCATGCTTAGAAAAACATGTTTAGCTTCCTCAACAAATTTCACGATTTTTGGACACCCGTGGAATTTTTATGAATTTTTTCCACCTTCAAAAATCTGAAAATAGAAAATATGTCTGATTGCCCCGAAACTTCTTGGGTAGCTTCCTTGGCACATAAGCTTAATTTTGAACCCCCATATGCACGTGAGATTTTGCATAAATCAAGCACTTGCACGGCACTCAATGCTGTTGCAGTGTCGCGGCTCGGTCGTGGGCTGGCCATGTCATGTCCTGACATTGTCATGACTTAGTCGTGGCCTGTCATGGCATTGTCACGACCGAAGTCGTGGCATGTCCGACATGGTTTTCGGCCAGAGATCGAATTTTCGCGCCATTTTTTGCAGGCATGCTTAGAAAAACATGTTTAGCTTCCTCAACAAATTTCACGATTTTTGGACACCCGTGGAATTTTTTATGAATTTTTTCCACCTTCAAAAAATCGGGAAAAATAGAAAATATGCCAGATTGCCCCGAAACTTCTTGGGTAGCTTCCTTGGCACATAAGCTTAATTTTGGACCCCCATATGCACGTGAGATTTTGCATAAATCAAGCACTTGCACGGCACTCAATGGTTTTGCGTTGTCGCGACTTGGCCGTGGGCAAAGCTATGACATGTCCCGACATTGTCATGACCGGAAGTCGTGGCCTGTCATGGCATTGTCACGACCGAAGTCGTGGCATGTCCGACATGGTTTTCTGCCAGAGATCGAATTTTCGCGCCATTTTTTGCAGGCATGCTTAGAAAAACATGTTTAGCTTCCTCACCAAATTTCACGATTTTTGGACACCCGTGGAATTTTATATGAATTTTTTCCACCTTCAAAAAATCTGAAAATAGAAAATAAGCCTGATTGCCCCGAAACTTCTGGGTAGCTTCCTTGGCACATAAGCTTCAGTTTGGACCCCATATGCACGTGAGATTTTGCATAAATCAAGTACTTGCACGGCACTCAATGGTTTTGCGTTGTCGCGACTTTCCGGTCGTGGGCGTAGGCTATGACATGTCCTCGGACATTGTCATGATCGAAGTCGCGGGCCTGGTCATGGCATTGTCACGACTGAGTCGTGGCATGTCCGACATGGTTTTCGGGCTAGAGATCGAATTTTCGCGCCATTTTTTGCAGGCATGCTTAGAAAAACATGTTTAGCTTCCTCACCAAATTTCACGATTTTTGGACACCCGTGGAATTTTTTATGAATTTTTTCCACCTTCAAAAAATCCGGAAAAATAGAAAATGATCCGGATTGCCGCGAAACTTCTTGGGTAGCTTCCTTGGCACATAAGCTTCAGTTTGGACCCCCATATGCACGTGAGATTTTGCATAAATCAAGCACTTGCACGGCACTCAATGGTTTGGCAAGACACGCGACTTGTCAGGCATGCCATGACATGTCCTGACATTGTCATGGCGTTGTCGTGGCATGCCATGATTAAGTCTTGTGTGACTCATGGCATGTTTTGGGCATGTGAAGGGAATCCTTTGTAGCTAAGCCGTGGGTAAGTTGTGATAATTTCCCCGCCCACACGTACTCTTGGCCTCAAATTTCTTAGGTAGCTTATGAGGCACCCACGCACAAGGCCCCGCCATGTCATATAGATGGAAAAGGCATGTGTGAAGGTGTAGCGATGTGATGGTTGAGACTTGGTATAATTGTTGGCATTTTTATTTGATCTTCAACCTCGATTTTAGAAATTCGTGAATTCTTAAAGTGGGCGGATTTTTGAGAGTAAAGGGAGGGAGGGACGAATCAAGCAACAAGGGCTGAATCTCGGGATCGTGGGGCAAAGAAGGCCACTCGCCACTTACAATACCCCGTCAGATTTAAGTCGCCTGGCAGCGATTCTACCCGCCGCCGTGGGAATTTGTTCAAGGCGCCCCGCGATTGATCCGCCGCACGGATCCACCAACGACATCGCGCCTTTGGGGGCCAAGGCCCCTATCAGCTGGCTCGGCGAAACAAACTACGGGCACATGCATCGCTTCTAGCCCGACTCGACTTATAGGCGCTCACCATAATCCAACGCGACGGCAGCCTTCGCGCCATCGCTTTTTCAACCAAGCCGATGACCAATTGTGCGAATCAATCCGCCTTCTCGCATTTCAGGTTAAATTACTATTGCGACACTATCATCGTGAGGGTAAAACTAACCTGTCTCACGACTCGCCTAAACCCACCACGCTCCCTATTGGTGGGTGAACAATCCAACACTTGGTGAATTCGCTTCACAATGATAGGAAGAGCCGACATCGGCGATCAAAAGCAACGCCGCTATGAACGCTATCGCCACAAGCCGCTTATCCCTGTGGTAACTTTTTCCGACACCTCTAGCTTCAAATTCAAGGACTAAAGGATCGATAGCCACGCTTACTCGCTCAGATTCAGACCGAAATCGTAATCAAACGAAGCTTTACCCTTTGTTCCACACGAGATTTCGCTCGCTGAGCTCATCTTAGGACACCTAAGTATCTTTAACAGATGTGCCGCCTCACCAAACTCCCCACCTCGACAATGTCTTCCGCCGGATCGGCCGGCAGAGCGAGCCTGGTCCAAAAAGAGGGGTCGCGGCCCCGCCCGATTCACTAATAAGTAAAATAACGCAAAAGTAGTGGTATTTCACTTTCGCCGCCTCCGCCCCACTTATCCTACACCTCTCAAGTCATTTCACAAAGCTCTGACTAGAGTCAAGCTCAACAGGTCTTCTTTTCCTCGCCGATTCTCGCCAAGCCCGCTCCCTTGGTCGTGGTTTCGCTGATAGTAGACAGTGACAAGGGGAATCTCGTTAATCCATTCATGCGCGCTACTAATTAGATGACGCAGGCATTTGGCTACCTTAAGAGAGTCATAGTTACTCCCGCCGCTTACCCGCGCTTTGGTTGAATTTCTTCACTTTGACATTCGTGAGCATCGCGTAAATCACATCAAGGCCAAGATCCGCAGGACCATCGCAATGCTTTGTTTTAATTAAACAATGGATTCCCTTGTCCGCACTCGGCTCGAAGTCGACTGCTCGACGCCTCGGAGGGACCCGGCGCCTGCTCTCACCGCTCCTCGGCCAAGACGCTGGCGACCCGCCTCGCCACGGAGTACTGAGCACCCCGACAATGACGGGTTCGGTCGGGACCCCTGCGGCCCACCTCGAGCTAATCCTTTTCCCGAGGTTACTGATCCATTTTGCCGACTTCCTTGCCTACATTGTTCCATCGACCGCAGGTCGCTCACCTTGGAGACTGATGCGTTATGAGTACGACCGGGCGTGGGAGGCACTCTGGCCCTCCGACTTTCAAGGGTCGCCGGCGCGACCGACACCACGCGACGTGGCAGGTTTCTTCCAGCTCGCCGACCCTACCTCCGGCCGAGCCGCTCTGTGGTGGGCGTGTCGTTAAACGTAAAAGAGAACTCTTCCCGAGGCTCCCGCCGACGCCTCTCCGGACTTTAACGCTGCCGCCACCGCCACGCCCGCTCGTGAATTTTAACCCGATTCCTTTCGGCGCGCTGTTGCACGCCATCGACGGGCCTCCCCGCTCTCTAGATCGACTAACCCATGTGCAAGTGCCGCTCACATGGAACCTTTCCCTCTTCGCCTTCAAAGTTCTCATTTGAATATTTGCTACTACCACCAAGATCTCAGACCGACGGCCGCCCGCCGACTCGCCTAAGTTTTGCAAATGACCGCCGCGCCTCCTACTCATCTGGCCTGGCACTTGCCCCGACGGCCGAGTATAGGTCGCGCGCTTTAGCGCCATCCATTTTCTGGCTAGTTGATTCGGCAGGAGTTGTTACACACTCCTTAGCGATTTCGACTTCCATGACCACCGCCCCGCTGCCTTAATTCGACCAACACCTCATTGTGGGATCTAGGTTAGCGCCGCAATGGGCAATCGTGAACTCGCTCTCCGGCTCATCCCGCAGACGCCGCTCGCTACCAAAAATGGCCCACTTGGAGCTCGACCTCGTGGCGCTGGCTCAACTGAGCACCGGCCCTACCTATTTAAAGTTTGAGAATAGGTCGAGGGCGCTGCGCCGATGCCTCTAATCATTGGCTTTACCCGATAGAACTCGCACATGAGCTCCAAATATCCCGAGGAAACTTCGAGGGAACCAAATACTAGACGGCTCGATTAGTCTTTCGCCCTCTATACCCAAGTCGATTTAACGATTTGCACGCCAAGATCGCCGCGCCTCCACCAGAGTTTCTCGGCTTCGCCCCGCCAGCATAGTTCACCATCTTTCTAGTCCCGACAGTATGCTCTCACTGAACCCTTCACGTAAGATCAAGGTCGGCGCAGGTACCGCTACGGTTCCCACCAATCAGCTTCCTTGCGCTTACGTTTGCTCGCCCGCTGACTCGCACACATGTCGACTTTGGTCCGTGGTTTCAAGATCGGCCGAATGGGAGCCCGCAGTCGACGCCAGAGCACGCAGTGCCGGCACGCTGCGGAAGGCGCTACTGTCACTGATAATTTCTAGAAGTCTCCGTAACATATGGGAACACCCTGCATGATTAAGATTTCTAGAAGTTTCCTCAAGACTCTCGAATACCCCTGTATGACCAAAAGGTTCTAGAAGATTCTAGAACACTCGAATGACCTAGAAGGATCAAGAGGATTCTAGAATACTCTAGAATGCCCTGCAAGAATTGAGAATACACTAGGTCACTCTAGAACATTATGGAACATTCTAGAATCCTATAGAACCATGTAGAATATTGTAAGAGACTCTTGTACATATTAAAGTTCTAAGATACTCTGTGAACCTTCCCGAAAGAGGTGGAAGGCTAGGCTAGCACTATAAATAGGGGAAAAGGTTCTCATTTGTAACCAACCAAGTTTTCCACACATTCAAGATTTGAAAGCATTTATCAAGAGTTCTCTTGCCTCCATTCTCTACTTCCTAGCCAAACCTCTTAGCACACATAACACTAGTCCGAGATTGAGGCTGACTTAGCTACTGCAAGGGGCAGAAAGGAGCTAAGGCCGCACGTGAGCTTGTTAAGGGAACAACTCCGTGACGCTTGGTATCGAGCCAGGTTCGAAGCTTTGTGTTGTGTATACTAGTGAGTATGGTCGAAACGCTGATGCTACTACATCACCATGACCGAGGAGCGAGGTAGTGGACACCATGCCTGGCTCCAAAGAAGGCAAGAAGAAGCGAGACCAAAGTAAGGCTCGTGAAGTAAGTGCCTTGGAGCAAGTTGTTGGAGAGCTTGGTGAAAGACTTGAAAGGGTCGAGAATAGTTCAACCTTGTTGGAGAACCATATGTTTGAACAACTTGGCCTTGTCAAGGATGATCTAGAGATCTAGATTCACGATATGTCCAATTGAGGCTAAGGTGATGGACGCTATCCAAAACTTGCACGTTAGCATCGAGGATGCGAGAAGAATTGGCATTATGTAAGAAGGTCACGCTATTGGAGGAGCAACAATCACCTTGACCAATCCCTCCAAGGTGGACTACCCAAGCCATCCAAGTTCCATGGAGCTAGAGATGCCAAAGAAGTAGAAAACTACTTGTGGCAAATGGAGCAATACTTTGATAATCTCAATCTTGAGGATGAGATATCAAAGATCAAGACTGCAACGTCCTACCTAGCCGACACAGCCATGTTATGGTGGCGAAGAAGGTTTGCTGACATGTAGCGGGCATTGTACGAATCGACACGTGGGACGACTTCAGAAGGGAGCTCAAAAGACATTTTTATCCAGAGAATGTCGTCTTTGAGGCGCGCAAGAAGCTAAGGGAGCTAAGACAACGAGGTACGATTCGAGACTATGTGAAGGATTTCACAACCCTTATGCTTCAAATCCCCAACTTGTCCCAAGAGGATCTACTCTTCTATTTCATTGATGGGTCGCAAAGTCGGGCTAAACACGAAGCACAACGCACGAAGCCGCCCAAACTGTGGATGAAGCAATAGCTGCCGCTGAGTCCTTAATGGACTTCCATCACCAAGGCCATACAGAAGCATTCAAGAGAAGGGATAAGAATCCGGCCAAAGGTAGGGATAATCATGAAAATGTTAAAGACAACCAACGAAGGCCACCATTCAGAGGAGGAGATAGGAGCTCAGGACGTAATGAATATGAGGCAAAGAAGAAGTCCTGTGTGCCGGCGGAGGTTGCTTTGCGTGCAAAGGGCCACATACCATGAAGGACTGCCCTAAGCTTGGATCCTTGTCGGCTATGGTAGAGCGACAAGAAGCAGAGGGTCGTGGTGAGGAGACGAGTAAGATGGGGTCTCTCCAAATCCTTAACGCCTTAAGGCTGCCAATGCCTACGACACCTAGCAAGGGGCTCATGTACGTCGAGGCGTATATCAACGGGAGACCAACAAGGGCATTGATCGACACGGGTGCAACCCATAATTTTGTAACCGAAGAGGAGGCCAAGAGGCTTGGTCTTCAGTGGAAAAAGGGTGAGGGTTGGCTCAAGACTGTCAACGCCAAGGCTCAACCCCTTAATGGCATAGCACGAGGGGTGGATCTACGCCTAGGCACTTGGAAGGGCCAAGTGGACCTCTCGCGGGCACCAATGGATGACTTCCACCGCCCTAGGATGGATTTCCGAGGCGTAACCGCTATCCCTATGCCATCATTTAGCAATCAGATGTATCCTTGAGAAAGGATCATCATATGATACCGACATTGGAAACTCCCAATGAGCGGTATAGTGAGGCTAAGACACTGTCGGCAATGCAATTTGCCAAGGGGGCAAAGAGAGGAGAGCCGACATTCCTAGCCGTTTCTAAGGTGGATGAAGGAACTAAGGGCCGATCACATACCACCAATAATTCAAGCCGCCCTGAGGAGAATAAGGACGTAATGCCGACAAAACTACCCGACAAGCTACCACCCAGGAGGGAGGTGGACCATAAGATCGAGTTAGAACCAGGTACTAAGCCACCTGCAATGGCACCATACCGTATGGCACCGAGGGAGCTTGAGGAGCTTCGCCACCAACTCAATGAGCTGTTGAAAACTGGAATGATAAGACCGTCGAAGGCACCTTATGGCGCGCCAGTATTGTTCCAAAAGAAGCACGATGGGACATTGAGGATGTGCGTGGACTACCGAAAGCTACCAATAAGGTAACTATTAAGAACCATTATCCCATTCCTTTGATTGCTGATCTTTTTGATAGACTTGGTGGAGCCAAGATCTATACAAAGATGGATTTGCAAAAAGGTTACTACCAAGTTCGAATAAATTCAAGGAGATGAACCAAAAACGGCATGCCACACGATATGGTTCGCTTGAGTGGTTAGTCATGCCATTCGGCTAACCAATGCTCCAAAGAACATTTTGCACACTCATGAATAAAATCTTTCAACCTTACTTAGACCGATTCGTAGTAGTATACTTGGATGACATCGTGATCTACAGTAACACGATGGAGGAACACGTAGAACACCTACGATCGTATTCCAAGTGCTTCGTGAACATGAACTCTATGTGAAGAGGGAAAAGTGTACGCTTGCCATGGAAGAGGTGCATTTCCGGCCACATCATTGACATGGGAAGCTAAGAATGGACTACACCAAGGTGAGGGCAATAATAGATTGGGAGGTACCAACCAAGGTAATCGAAGTTACGCTCTTTCCTTGGCCTAGTGAATTATTATCGACGATTCATTGAGGGATATTCCAAGAGGGCAGCCCCATTAACGGACTTACTCAAAAAGGGGAAGAAATGGGAGTGGACTGATCTATGTCAAAAGGCATTTGAAGACTTAAAGTCCGCAAAGAAGCCAAGAGCCTGTTTCTAGCCCTACCGCACTTTAGCAAACCATTTGTAGTCCACACCGATGCGCCCTCGATTTTGCTATTTGGGAGTGTTGATGCAAGAGATGCACCCAATAGCATTTGAAAGCCGAAAGCTAAACGAGACGTAACGCCGATACACCGTAAGAAAAGGAGATGACAAATGCGGGTCCATTGCTTGCGCGTGTGGAGACACTACCTGTTAGGGGCACACTTTACCATTAAGACAGATAATGTGGCAACGAGCTACTGCACTCCGTAATAGTTGTCGCCAAGCAAGCAAGGTGGCAAGACTTCTTGGCCGAATTTGACTACACGCTGGAGTATAAGCCAGGTAAAGCCAACATAGTAGCCGACGCCTTAGTAGGAAGGTGGAGCTCGCACCATAAGCCAAGTCAAAGGGGACTTGATCACACGACAGAGAAGGGCTTGAACACGATCCTATGGCAAAAGAGCTAATAAGGCTAGCCAAAGAGGGTAAGACCCAACGGTTTTGGGTAGTAGACGGCCTACTCTACACCAAGGACATCGCTTTACGCCCCAAAATGGGGAAGCCTACGAAGGGACCTCATCAAGGAGTGCCACGATACAAAGTGGGCTGGTCATCCCGGGTCAAAAGCGCACAATGGCACTTGTTGAGACAAATTACTTTTGGCCAAAGATGGGGAAACCGTAGAGCTTTATGTGAAGACTTGTCTTGTGTGCCAACAAGACAAAGTGGAGAACAAGCACCAAGCAGGATTATTAGAGCCATTACCCATTCCAGAGCACCTCGGGAGTCTATCTCCATGGACTTCATCAGTGCCTTACCGAAGTCCGAGGGATTTGGGTCTATCATGGTGGTGATAGTCCGATTTTCTAAGTATGGGACGTTCATCCCGTGCTCGGCGATTGTACCGCCGAGGAAGCCGCCCGGTTTCTTCAAGAATGTGGTGAAGTATCAGGACTACCGAGAAGCATTGTGAGTGACCGAGACCCCGCTTTCACAGGCAACTCGACAGAGTTATTTAAGCCGCTGGGACTAACTCAACTTTCTACAAGCTTTCACCTCAAACCGATGGACAAACCGAGAGGGTGAATGCCTTGTTAGAATGTTACCTTCGCACTTTGTGAGTGCTAATCAACGAGATTGGGCAAAGCTCTTAGACATAGCCCACCCTCTTATAACCTACAACAAGCAATGAGGCTACTGGCAAAGTCCGTTTGAACTAGCCACAGGGCAACAACCTTTGACACCACACACGTTGGTAACACCACTTCCAGATGGGAAAAGTCCAGGAGCACTCAAGATGGCAAAGTCTTGGGAGGAGAACGCCGATCTAGCCCGATCATGCTTGGAGAAGGCTCATAAACGCATGAAGAAATGGGCAGATAAGAAGAGAAGGCCAAAGGAGTATACTATTGGTGACTTAGTCTTCGTGAAGCTTCTACCTCAACAATTTAAAGCATTACGAAGCTTACACAAAGGCCTAGTCCGCAGATATGAAGGGCCGCTCCTCGTCATCGCTAGAATAGGTAAGGTCTCATATAAGCTTCGACCTACCGAACTCTTTAAAAATACATCCTGCCTTCCATGTTAGTATGCTTAAACCATATCATGGAGATGCGAAGATCCAAGCCGAGGATTCTCAAGACGAGCGCCACCGATAGTGACTAAATCTTATGACAAAGAGATTGAAGCTGCTTGCGTAAAAGTGGTGTAAAACGGGGAGTTCCTCGCCAAAATCATTACTTAATTAAATGGAAAGGATCACCCGAATCAGAAGCAACCTGGGAAACGGAGGAGGACCTGTGGCGCTCAGAATCACTGAGGCACACAAGGCAACGAGGGCGCATAAATTAGGTGGGGAGGATGTCACTGATAATTTCTAGAAGTCTCTAACATATGGGAACACCCTGTATGATTAAGATTTCTAGAAGTTTCAAGACTCTCGAATACCCTGTATGACCAAAAGGTTCTAGAAGATTCTAGAACACTCGAATGACCTAGTAGGATCAAGAGGATTCTAGAATACTCTAGAATGCCCTGTAAGAATTGAGAATACACTAGGTCACTCTAGAACATTATGGAACATTCTAGAATCCTATAGAACCATGTAGAATATTGTAAGAGACTCTTGTACATATTAAAGTTCTAAGATACTCTAGAACCTTCCTGAAAGAGGTGGAAGGCTAGGCTAGCACTATAAATAGGGAAAAGGTTCTCATTTGTAACCAACCAAGTTTTCCACACATTCAAGATTTGAAAGCATTTATCAAGAGTTCTCTTGCCTCCATTCTCTACTTCCTAGCCAAACCTCTTAGCACACATAACACTAGTCCGAGATTGAGGCTGACTTAGCTACCGCAGCGCGTAAAGGAGCTAAGGCCGCACGTGAGCTTGTTAAGGAACAACTCCGCGGACAGCCAAGCCATCCACAACCGCGACGACGACGCCTCCGCGAGCATATCAACAAATGCTTGGGCCGCCGCACTTCGCCGGATCAAGGCCCCGAAGCCGATCGGCTACGGCCGACGCTGCTCCACATCCGACCGGGACGCATCGCCACCCCATCCGCTTCCTCCCGACAATTTCAAGCACTATTTGACTCTCTTTTCAAAGTCCTTTTTCATCTTTCCTCGCAGATTTGTTCGCCATCTGCCTTCGCCAGATTTAGCCTCGACGGAATTTATCGCCTGACGGGGCGTGATTCCCAAACAACCCGACGGCCACGACACGCGCGGGTGCGACAGTGGTCCGCACGACGGGGTTTCACTCTCTCCGCGCTTCTTCCAGGACTTGGGCCCTTGGCCCGTCCGCCGAGGACGCTTTCTCCAGACATAATTCGGACGCCGAGGGCGACCGATTCTCATGGTGGGCTTTTTCCTGCTCGCTCGCCGCTACTAGGGGAATCCTCGCGCTTTTTTCCTCCGCTTATTGATATGCTTAAACTCAGCGGTGGCCCCGCCGACTGGGTCGCGCAGAGCGCTTTCTTGCTTGCACGGTCTCGCAGCCTGCACAAAGGGACATCATGCGCGACGGCCGCTCGAGGCTTTCGCCGCCCACCGTGAACGCGGCGCCATCACTGTGGGCTCGCTAACCATCCGCGAGGCAATGCTCGCGGAGGCCAACCGCCTGCGCCTCCTCCGATCGGGCCGAGGGGCGCCTGGGTTTGGGACAAAGAATGCGTGACACCCAGCAGACGCGTTCGCCTAATGGCTTCGCGCAACTTATGCTCAAAGACTCGATGGTTCACTTGATTCTCGCACCACACCAAGTATCGATTTCGCCACGCTTCTTCATCGGCGCGGTAGAGCCGAGATATCCGCTGCCGAGTCATTTTAGACGCCATTCTCGCGATTTACTTCCCGAGCAGATCCGTGATCCGGACGCCGGCTACGACGCTTGTTCGAGTTCCTTACGCGTCCGGCCGGGCCATAGTTGCTGTGTCGCCCGGCACACTAGCAAAGAAGACGAGGCCGCTTCTTGCGCTTCTAGAAGGGCCGCAACTCGGCAATGTGGACCCTCGTGGTGCCTCCCCGAGATTAATTCAACCAGCCGCAAGTCGCCCCGCTTATGCAGGCATCAACAATGATCCTTCCGCAGTTCACCTACGGAAACCTCGTTACGACTTCTCCTTCCTATTAATGATAAGGTTCGCTGACTTCTCGCGACGCCGCCGGCAATGAACCGCCCACCTCGCCGCGATCCGAACACTTCACCTGACCATTCAATCTGCAGGAGCGACGGCGGTGTGTACAAAGGGCGTGGACGAGTCAACGCGAGCCGATGACTCGCGCTACTAGGAATTCCTCGTTGAAGACCAACAATTGCAATGATCTATCCCCATCACGATGAAATTTCAAAGATTACCCGGCCCGCTTACCAAGGCTATAGACTCGCTGAATACATCGCAGAAGCGCTGCGGCGCCCGTAACATCTAAGGGCATCACGCACCTATTATTGCCTCAAACTTCCTTCGCCTAAGCCGCCATAGTCCCTCTAAGAAGCCGGTCAGCGAGGGTCGCCTCCGCATAGCTAGTTAGCGGCCGAGGTCTCGCTCGCTAACTAATTAACCGCATAAATCGCTTCCACCAACTAAGAACGCCATGCACCACCACCCATAGAATCAAGAAAGAGCTCTCACCACAATCCTTACTATGTCCGACCTGGTAAGTTTCCCCGCGGTTGAGTCAAATTAAGCCGCAGTGCTCCACTCCTGGTGGTGCCCTTCCACAATTCCTTTAAGTTTCAGCCTTTCGACCATACTCCCTGAACCCAAAACTTTGATTTCTCATAAGGTGCCAATGAGTCCTAAAAGCAACATCCGCCGATCCCCTGGCTCAAGATCGCTTATGGTCGTAGACTAGGACGGTATCTCGATCGCCTTCGAGCCCCCAACTTTCGCTCTTGATTAATGAAAACATCCTTGGCAAATGCTTTCGCAGCTTGTTCGCCTTTCATAAATCCAAGAATTTCACCTCCGACTATGAAATACGAATGCCCCGATCGTCCCTCGTTAATCATTACTCCGATCCCGGTGCCAACACAATAGGATCGTAATCCTATGATGTTATCCCATGCTAATGTATCCAGAGCGTAGGCTTGCTTGAGCACTCTAATTTCTTCAAAGTAACAAAGACCGAGGCACGAGCCGCCAATTAAGGCCAGGAGCGCATCGCCGCAGAGGACGAGCCGACCGGCACACCGTAGGCGACCGATCGACCCAACCCAAGGTCCAACTACGAGCTTTTTAATCGCAACAACTTAAATATACGCTTATTGAGCCGAATTACCGCTACCGCCGGGCACCGCATTTGCCCTCCAATGGATCCTCGCAAGGGATTTAGATTGTACTATTCCAATTACTGCACTGATGAGCCCAGATTGTTATTTATTGTCACTACCTCCCCGCGTCGATTGGGTAATTTGCGCTACCGCCGCCTTCCTTCGATGTGGTAGCCGCCAGGCTCCTCTCCTAATCGAACCCTAATTCTCCGCCACCCGTCACCACCATGGTAGGCCACTATCCTACCATCGAAAGTTGATAGGCGTAAATTTGAATGATGCGCCGCCGCACAATGGCCGCGGCGATCCGCCGAAGTTATCATGAATCATCGTGAGCAAACGCAGAGCCCGCGCTGACCTTTTATCTAATAAATGCGCCCTTCCGTGAGCTCGGGTTTGTTGCACGATAGCTCTAGAATTACTACTGTATCCGAGTAGTAGATACCATCAAACAAACTATAATCGATTTAATGAGCCATTCGCAGCTTCACAGCCTCAATTTGTTCATACTTACACATGCATGGCTTAATCTTTGAGACAAGCATATGACTACCGCAGGATCAACCAGGTAGCAATCCTCATTTGGCGCATCGCACGCCGCACAACCCTCCCGACACATGGCCAAGAAGGTCATAGCATGCCAAGTGCGATCGCCATGCAAGAATTAGGTCTATGTTGGGACATGCAAGGGCATTCGACGACCAGATCCACAAAGATGCATCGTGATCCGAGAGATCGCTGAGTCTCATCGCCACCCTCGCCTACGATTGTGGCTTCTGATGGAACACAAGGGTTATTTCATGGTCCTCCGCAAACCCTATATTTCGAGGGAGCCGGATGGATGGAGGGACATACAGGATAATAAATTCCACATCAATGGGTAGGCGACACAAGGGCAACCATCATCGATCGTCAAACACCGAGGGCATCAATCAATGCCAATGGGTAGGGATGAGGAGGATAGCCCGCAGACCGCTCGATGCACAAGCACTGAGCCACCAACAGAACAATCAAATCACCACTCACACACCAAAGACGACATTTCAACCAACGCCACCAAACGACCACACCCCGCATGCCCAAGGGCACACGAGCAAATGGAGGCATCCAAAGGGCATCAATCGAGCAACGCTAGGCATGCACATCGCGAGAAAGGCAACCATTGTATGTCGAAGGCAACAATCTTATGTCGAAGGCAACACTCTTATGTCGTAAAGGCAACAATCTTATGTCGAAGGCAACAACCATGCACCCAGGCCATGGCATCTGGATTGATCACCTACCACCATGCACCCAGGCCATGGCGCCTGCAGGCGCGCCCCATCCCACAAGCAAGCAATTAGAAGCGACGATTACCATCACCTCGCACATGCCCACAAGCAAGACTGTTAACGCCATGGAAAGGAGGTCTGAACGGCCCCGCCATGCACCCAGGCCATGGCGCTCCGCAGGGCACGCCCCACCCCACAAGCAAGCAATTAGAAGCGACGATTACCATCACCTCGCACACGCCCACAAGCAAGACTCGTTAATGCCATGGAGAGGAGGTCTGAACGGCCCCGCCATGCACCCAGGCCATGATGCTCCGCAGGGCACGCCCCACCCCACAAGCAAGCAATTGTTTACGATTACCATCACCTCGCACATGCCCACAAGCAAGACTGGTTAATGCCACGGAGAGGAGGTCGGATCGCCACCGCCATGCACCCAGGCCATGGCGCTCCGCAGGGCACGCCCCACCCCACAAGCAAGCAATTAGAAGCGACGACACCATCACCTCGCACATGCCCACAAGCAAGACGGTTAATGCCACGGAGAGGAGGTCGGATCGGCCACCGCCATGCACCCAGGCCATGGCGCTCCGCAGGGCACGCCCCACCCCACGAGCAAGCAATTAGAAGCGACGATTACCATCACCTCGCACACGCCCACAAGCAAGACGGTTAATGCCATGGAAAGGAGGTCTGAATCGGCCCCACCATGCACCCAGGCCATGGCGCTCCGCAGGGCACGCCCCACCCCACAAGCAAGCAATTAGAAGCGACGATTACCATCACCTCGCACATGCCCACAAGCAAGACTGGTTAATGCCATGGAGAGGAGGTCTGATCGCCACCGCCATGCACCCAGGCCATGGCGCTCCGCAGGGCACGCCCCACCCCACAAGCAAGCAATTAGAAGCGACGACACCATCACCTCGCACATGCCCACAAGCAAGACGGTTAATGCCATGGAAAGGAGGTCTGATCGCCACCGCCATGCACCCAGGCCATGGCGCTCCGCAGGGCACGCCCCACCCCACAAGCAAGCAATTAGAAGCGACGATTACCATCACCTCGCACATGCCCACAAGCAAGACGGTTAATGCCATGGACAGAGGCCTGAACGGCCCCACCATGCACCCAGGCCATGGCGCTCCGCAGGGCACGCCCCACCCCACAAGCAAGCAATTAGAAGTTTACGATTTCCATCACCTCGCACATGCCCACAAGCAAGACGGTTAATGCCATGGAGAGGAGGTCTGATCGCCACCGCCATGCACCCAGTGCCATGGCATCGTGGTACCGTGTTTTTTTTTCCAAGAACATGCAGGGCACGCCCCACTCCCACAAGCAAGCAATTAGAAGCAACCAAAATCGCCGCACATGCCCACACGCAAGATAGGTTAATACCATGCATGTGTCCCCGCCCACATCCAAGCCACCCCATCCCAAGCCCCCTTGGTCCTAGCGGCCGCGACTCTTACGCTTCGCCGCTGCCAAGCCCGCAAAGCATGTTCAAGGAATGTCCCTTCAGCTTTAGGTGAACCCTCGCGACACTAGCACCACGCCCGCATGCCCTCTCAAGCCATCACATGACGCTTGATTCTCGTGGAACCCGAATCACACCCGCCACATGCACAAATTTCAAAAGCACTTGATTGTGATACTAGATTGCGAAGTTGGTCTTGCCAGTGCAATTCCAACATCCCCTCAGTAAAAACGCCTTGAAAACGCCTTCCTCTTTGTAAAAGAAATTTTTTTGGGGTTCACTGAAAACGGTGGTCGGTCCGCCGGCGGTTTCTGCTACGACTACGGAGTACACGATCGCCATCATGGCCACACCTTGGCTCTCTCGAGGACCACCCACTAGCACACTTGCAAGTCATGGGTAGACAAGCTTGAGTGCATGGGTGAGGGGGTGCATGGCACCTAGAATGAGCCCCCTAAAGAGCAAAACGCAACTATTCACTCCCTACAGAGATGATATACTTTTTCGCCACCAACATAAGTTTTTTTTTGTACCTAGAGATCGAATTTTCGCACGATTTTTTGCAGCATGCTTAGAAAATATGATTACCCACCTCCTCAAATTTCATAATTTTTGGACACCCATAGAATATTTTACGAATTTTTACTTTTGAAACTTTAAAAATCCTAAAATAGAAAATAAGCCTGATTGCCCGAAACTTCTTGGGTAGCTTCCTTGGCACATAAGCTTAATTTTGGACCCCATATGCACGTGAGATTTTGCATAAATCAAGCACTTGCACGGCACTCAATGGTTTTGCGTTGTCGCGACTTCTGCCGTGGGCAAAGTTATGACATGTCCCGACATTGTCATGATCGAAGTCGTGGCCTGGTCATGGCATTGTCACGACCGAAGTCGTGGCAAGTCCGACATGGTTTTCGGCCTAGAGATCGAATTTTCGCGCCATTTTTTGCAGGCATGCTTAGAAAAACATGTTTAGCTTCCTCACCAAATTTCACGATTTTTGGACACCCGTGGAATTTTTATGAATTTTTTCCACCTTCAAAAATCTGAAAAATAGAAAATATGCCTGATTGCCCGAAACTTCGGTAGCTTCCTTGGCACATAAGCTTAATTTTGGACCCCCATATGCACGTGAGATTTTGCATAAATCAAGCACTTGCACGGCACTCAATGGTTTTGCAGTGTCGCGACTTGGCGGGCAAAGCCATGACATGTCCCGACATTGTCATGATCGAAGTCGCGGGCCTGGTCATGGCATTGTCACGACCGAAGTCGTGGCATGTCCGACATGGTTTTCGGCCAGAGATCGAATTTTCGCGCCATTTTTTGCAGGCATGCTTAGAAAACATGTTTAGCTTCCTCACCAAATTTCACGATTTTTGGACACCCGTGGAATTTTTATGAATTTTTTCCACCTTCAAAAATCTGAAAAATAGAAAATATGCCTGATTGCCCCAAACTTCGGGTAGCTTCCTTGGCACATAAGCTTAATTTGGACCCCCATATGCACGTGAGATTTTGCATAAATCAAGCACTTGCACGGCACTCAATGGTTTTGCAAAGTTGTCGCGACTTCTGGCCGTGGGCAAAGTTATGACATGTCCTCGACATTGTCATGATCGAAGTCGTGGCCTGGTCATGGCATTGTCACGACCGAAGTCGTGGCATGTCCGACATGGTTTTCGGCTAGAGATCGAATTTTCGCGCCATTTTTGCAGGCATGCTTAGAAAACATGTTTAGCTTCCTCACCAAATTTCAGGATTTTTGGACACCCGTGGAATTTTTTATGAATTTTTTCCACCTTCAAAAATCCTAAAATAGAAAATATGCCTGATTGCCCCAAACTTCGGGTAGCTTCCTTGGCACATAAGCTTCAGTTTGGACCCCCATATGCACGTGAGATTTTGCATAAATCAAGCACTTGCACGGCACTCAATGGTTTGGCAAAGTCGCGACTTGGCCGTGGGCAAAGTGACATGTCCCCGACATTGTCATGATCGAAGTCGTGGCCTGGTCATGGCATTGTCACGACCGAAGTCGTGGCATGTCCGACATGGTTTTCGGCTAGAGATCGAATTTTCGCGCCATTTTTGCAGGCATGCTTAGAAAACATGTTTAGCTTCCTCACCAAATTTCACGATTTTTGGACACCCGTGGAATTTTCTATGAATTTTTTCCACCTTCAAAAAATCTGAAAAAATAGAAAATAAGCCGGATTGCCTAAACTTCGGTAGCTTCCTTGGCACATAAGCTTCAGTTTGGACCCCCATATGCACGTGAGATTTTGCATAAATCAAGCACTTGCACGGCACTCAATGGTTTGGCAGAGTCGCGACTTGCCGTGGGCAAAGTTATGACATGTCCTCGACATTGTCATGATCGAAGTCGTGGCCTGGTCATGGCATTGTCACGACCGAAGTCGTGGCATGTCCGACATGGTTTTCGGGCTAGAGATCGAATTTTCGCGCCATTTTTTGCAGGCATGCTTAGAAAAACATGTTTAGCTTCCTCACCAAATTTCACGATTTTTGGACACCCGTGGAATTTTTTATGAATTTTTTCCACCTTCAAAAAATCCGGAAAAATAGAAAATGATCCGGATTGCCGCGAAACTTCTTGGGTAGCTTCCTTGGCACATAAGCTTCAGTTTGGACCCCATATGCACGTGAGATTTTGCATAAATCAAGCACTTGCACGGCACTCAATGGTTTGGCAAAGATCGCGACTTGTCAGAGCGTGCCATGACATGTCCTGACATTGTCATGGCGTTGTCGTGGCATGCCATGATTAAGTCTTGTGTGACTCATGGCATGTTTTGGGCATGTGAAGGGAATCCTTTGTAGCTAAGCCGTGGGTAAGTTGTGATAATTTCTCCAGCCACTCTCGTCCTCTTGGCCCCAAATTTCTTAGGTAGCTTATGAGGCACCCACGCACAAGGCCCCGCCATGTCATATAGATGGCAAAGGCATGTGTGAAGGTGTAGCGCATGTGATGGTTGAGACTTGGTATAATTGTTGGCATTTTTATTTGATCTTCAACCTCGATTTTAGAAATTCGTAATTTTAAAGTGGGCGGATTTTTGAGAGTAAAGGGAGGGAGGGACTAATCAAGCAACAAGGGTCGACCAAGGATCGTGGCAAAGAAGCGCCACTCGCCACTTACAATACCCCGTCACAGATTTAAGTCGCCTGGCAGCGATTCTACCCGCCGCCGGTGGGAATTTGTTCAAGGCGCCCCGGCGATTGATCCGCCGACGGATCCACCAACGACACGCCTTTGGGGCCAAGGCCCCTACCGCTGGTCGGCAAACAAACGGCGGCACATGCATCGCTTCTAGCCCTGATTCGACTTAGAGGCTGCTCACCATAATCCAACGCATCGGTAGCTTCACACATCGCTTTTCAACCAAGCCGATGACCAATTGTGCGAATCAATCTGCCTCTCGCATTCAGGTTGAATTACTATTGCGACACTATCATCGCAGGGTAAAACTAACCTGCCTCACGACTCGCCTAAAACCCAAATTTCACGCTCCCTATCGTGGGTGAACAATCCAACACTTGGTGAATTCTCGCTTCACAATGATAGGAAGAGCCGACATCGAAGCGATCAAAAAGCAACGCCGCTATGAACGCTGGTCGCCACAAGCCGCTTATCCCCTGTGGTAACTTTTTCGACACCTCTAGCTTCAAATTCAAGCGACTAAAGGATCGATAGGCCACGCTTTCACTGCTCAGATTCAGACCGAAATCGTAATCAAACGAAGCTTTTACCCTTTGTTCCACACGAGATTTCGCTCGCTGAGCTCATCTTAGACACCCGCTATCTTTAACAGATGTGCCGCCTCACCAAACTCCCCACCGACAATGTCTTCCGCCGGACGGCCACAGAGCGAGCCTCGGTCCAAAAAGAGGGGCCGTGGCTCGCCCGATTCACTAATAAGTAAAATAACGCTAAAGTAGTGGTATTTCACTTTCGCCGCCTCCGCCCCACTTATCCTACACCTCTCAAGTCATTTCACAAAGCCTGACTAGAGTCAAGCTCAACAGGTCTTCTTTCCTCACGATTCTCGCCAAGCCCGCTCTTTGGCCGTGGTTTCGCCGATAGTAGACAGTGACAAGGGGAATCTCGTTAATCCATTCATGCGCCACTAATTAGATGACGAGGCATTTGGCTACCTTAAGAGAGTCATAGTTACTCCCGCCGCTTACCCGCTTGGTTGAATTTCTTCACTTTGACATTCGTGAGCATCGGCGTAAATCACATTGCGCCAAGATCCGCAGGACCATCGCAATGCTTTGTTTTAATTAAACAATGGATTCCCTTGTCCGCATTCGCCTGAAGTCGACCGCTCGACGCCGGAGGGGACCCGGCGGCCTGCTCTCAGCCGTCTCTCGGCCAAGACGCTGGCGACCCGCCTCGCCACGGAGCAGCCTGAGCAGACCGCCGACAAATGACGGGTTCGGTCGACCCCGTGCCCCCTCGTGAGCTAATCCTTTTCCCGAGGTTACTGATCCATTTTGCCGACTTCCTTGCCTACATTGTTCCATCGACCGCAGGTCGCTCACCTTGAGACCTGATGCGCGCATGAGTACGACCGGGCGTGGGAGGCACTCGTCCTCCGACTTTCAAGGGTCACGGGCGACCGGACACCACGCGACGCGGCGGTGTTTTTCCAGCTCGGCCGACTTACCTCCGGCCGAGCCGCTTCAGGGTGGGCAGCCGTTAAACGTAAAAGAGAACTCTTCCCGAGGCCCCCGCCGACGCTCTCCGACTTTAACGCTGCCGCCACCGCCACGCCCGCTCAGAATTTTAACCCGATTCCTTCGGCGCGCGTGTTGCACGCCATCGACGGCCTCCCCGCCTCTTAGGATCGACTAACCCATGTGCAAGTGCCGCTCACATGGAACCTTTCCTCTTCGCCTTCAAAGTTCTCATTTGAATATTTGCTACTACCACCAAGATCTGCACCGACGGCCGCCCGCCGCTCGCGCTTCTGTTTTGCAAATGATCACGCGCCTCCTACTCATCTGGCCTGGCACTTGCCCCGACGGCCGAGTATAGGTCGCGCGCTTAGCGCCATCCATTTTCTGGCTAGTTGATTCGGCAGTGAGTTGTTACACACTCCTTAGCGGATTTCGACTTCCATGACCACCGCCCCGCCGCCTTAATCGACCAACACCCTTTGTGGGATCTAGGTTAGCGCCAGCTGGGCAATCGTGAACTCGCTCCTGCTCATCCCGCACGCCGCTCGCTTACCAAAAATGGCCCACTTGAGCTCTCGATTCCGCGGGCGCTGCTCAATCTGAGCAGCTACCGCCCTACCTATTTAAAGTTTGAGAATAGGTCGAGGGCGCTGGCGCCCGATGCCTCTAATCATTGGCTTTACCCGATAGAACTCGCACATGAGCTCCAAATTATCCCGAGGGAAACTTCTGAGGGAACCAAATACTAGACGGCTCGATTAGTCTTTCGCCTCTATACCCAAGTCGATTTAACGATTTGCATCGCCAGATCGCCGCGCCTCCACCAGTAGTTTCTCTCGCTTCGCCCGCCAGCATAGTTCACCATCTTTCGTCCCGACAGTATGCTTCACCGAACCCTTCACAGAAGATCAAGGTCGGCTTACGGCAGCCCGCTACGGTTCCCACCAATCGCCTTCCTTGCGCTTACGGTTTGCTCGCCCGCTGACTCGCACACATGTCGACTTTGGTCCGTGTTTCAAGATCGGCCGAATGGGAGCCCGCAGTCGACGCCAGGAGCACGCAGTGTCGGGCACGCCAGGACGGCGCCAAGCCGCCATCCACAACCGCGACGACGACGACGCTCCGCGAGCATATCAACACCGCTTGGCCGCCGCCGCACTGCCGGATCAAGGCCCCGAAGCCGACGGGCGACGGCCGACGCTGCTCCACATCCGACCGACGCATCGCCAACCCCATCCGCTTCCTCCCGACAATTTCAAGCACTATTTGACTCTCTTTTCAAAGTCCTTTTCATCTTTCCTCGCAGATTTGTTCGCTATCTGCCTTCGCCAGATTTAGCCTTGATCGGAATTTACCGCCTGACGGGTCAGATTCCCAAACAACCCGACTCCGACAATACTGTGGTGCGACAGGTCCGCACGACGGTTTCACTTCTCCGCCGCTTCTTCCAGGACTTGGGCCCGGCCCGCCGAGGACGCCCAGATTACAATTCGGACGCCGAGGGCGACCGATTCTCATGGTGGGCTTTTCCTGCTCGCCGCCGCTATTAGGGGAATCCTCGCGTTTTTTCCTCCGCTTTATTGATATGCTTAAACTCACGGGTGGCCCCGCCGACTGGGTCGCGCTAGAGCGCTTCTTGCTTGCACGGTCTCGCAGCCTCAGACAAAGGGACATCATGCGCACGGCCGCTCGAGGCTTTCGCCGCCCACCGTGAACGTGGCGGCCATCACTGTGGGCTCGCTGAACCATCCGCGAGGCAATGCTCGCGGAGGCCAATCTCGCCAAGCGCCCTCCGATCGCTCGAGGGGCGCCTGGTTTGGGACAAAGAATGCGTGACACCCAGCAGACGCGTTCGCCTAATGGCTTCGGGCGCAACTTATGCTCAAAGACTCGATGGTTCACGGATTCTCGCACCACACCAAGTATCGTGATTTCGCCACGCTCTTCATCGATGCGAGAGCCGAGATATCCGCTGTCGAGAGTCATTTTAGACACCATTCTCGCGATTTACCCCGAAGCGGATCCGTGATCCGATCGCCGGCTACGACGCTTGTTCGAAGTTCCTTACGCGCCCCGGCCGGCCATAGTTGTTGTGTCGCCCGGCACACTAGCAAAGAAGACGAGGCCGCTTGCGCTTCAAGAGTCGCAACTCGGGCAATGTGGACCCTCGTGGTGCCTCCTCGAGATTAATTCAACCAGCCGCAAGTCGCCCCGCTTATGCAGGCATCAACAATGATCCTTCCGCAGTTCACCTACGAAACCTTGTTACGACTTCTCCTTCCTCTAAATGATAAGGTTCAGCGACTTCTCGCGACGCCGCCGGCAAATGAACCGCCCACCTCGCCGCGATCCGAACACTTCACCGACCATTCAATCCAGAGGAGCGACGCGGTGTACAAAGGGCGTGGACGTAGTCAACGCCGAGCCGATGACTCGCGCTACTAGGAATTCCTCGCTGAAGACCAACAATTGCAATGATCTATCCCCATCACGATGAAATTTCAAAGATTACCCGCCTGCCGCCAAGGCTATAGACTCGCTGAATACATCGCAGAAGCTGCGGCGCCCGTAACATCTAAGGGCATCACGCACTGCTATTGCCTCAAACTTCGCCTGCCTAAGCGCCATAGTCCCTCTAAGAAGCCGTCACGAGGGTCGCCCCGCATAGCTAGTTAGCAGGCCGAGGTCTCGCTCGCTAACTAATTAACTGCATAAATCGCTTCCACCAACTAAGAACGGCCATGCACCACCACCCATAGAATCAAGAAAGAGCTCTCACCACAATCCTTACTATGTCCGACCTGGTAAGTTTCCTGTTGAGTCAAATTAAGCCGCAGTGCTCCACTCCTGGTGGTGCCCTTCCGCCACTCTTTAAGTTTCACCTTGGCGACCATACTCCCTAACCCAAAACTTTGATTTCATAAGGTGCCAATGAGTCCTAAAAGCAACATCCGCCGATCCCTGGCTCAAGATCGCTTATGGTCGAGACTAGACGGTATCCGATCGCCTTCGAGCCCCCAACTTTCGCTCTTGATTAATGAAAACATCCTTGGCAAATGCTTTCGCAGCTTGTTCGCCTTTCATAAATCCAAGAATTTCACCTCGACTATGAAATACGAATGCCCCGATCGTCCCTCGTTAATCATTACTCCGATCCCGGCGCCAACACAATAGATCGTAATCCTATGATGTTATCCCATGCTAATGTATCCAGAGCGTAGGCTTGCTTTGAGCACTCTAATTTCTTCAAAGTAACAAAGACCGAGGCACGACCCGCCAATTAAGGCCAGGAGCGCATCGCCGCAGGGACGAGCCGACCGGCACACCGTAGGCGACCGATCGACCCAACCCAAGGTCCAACTACGAGCTTTTTAATCGCAACAACTTAAATATACGCTATTGAGCCGAATTACCGCTACGCCGGCACCGACTTGCCCTCCAATGGATCCTCGTTAAGGGATTTAGATTGTACTATTCCAATTACTGCACTGATGAGCCCTGTATTGTTATTTATTGTCACTACCTCCCCGCGTCGATTGGGTAATTTGCGCCGCCGCCGCCTTCCTTCGATGTGGTAGCCGCTTTCTCAGGCTCCTCTCCTAATCGAACCCTAATTCTCCGTCACCCGTCACCACCATGGTAGGCCACTATCCTACCATCGAAAGTTGATAGGCGTAAATTTGAATGATGCGTCGCCGCACAATGGCCGCGGCGATCCGCCGAGTTATCATGAATCATCGTGAGCAACGGCAGAGCCCGCTGACCTTTTATCTAATAAATGCGCCCTTCCGTGAGCTCGGGTTTGTTGCACGATAGCTCTAGAATTACTACTGCTATCCGAGTAGTAGATACCATCAAACAAACTATAATCGATTTAATGAGCCATTCGCAGCTTCACAGCCTCAATTTGTTCATACTTACACATGCATGGCTTAATCTTTGAGACAAGCATATGACTACCGCAGGATCAACCAGGTAGCAATCCTCATTTGGCGCATCGCGACGCCGCACAACCCTCCCGACACATGGCCAAGAAGGTCATAGCATGCCAAGTGCGATCGCCATGCAAGAATTAGGTCTATGTTGGGACATGCAAGGGCATTCGACGACCTCAGATCCACAAAGATGCATCGTGATCCGAGAGATCGCTGAGTCTCATCGCCACCTCGCCCACGATTGTGGCTTCTGATGGAACACAAGGGTTATTTCATGGTCCTCCGCAAACCCTATATTTCGAGGGAGCTGATGGATGGAGGGACATACAGGATAATAAATTCCACATCAATGGGTAGGCGACACAAGGGCAACCATCATCGATCGCCAAAACACCGAGGGCATCAATCAATGCCAATGGGTAGGGATGAGGAGGATAGCCCGCAGACCGCTCGATGCACAAGCACGAGCCACCAACAGAACAATCAAATCACCACTCACACACCAAAGACGTATATTTCAACCAACGCCACCAAACGACCACACCCCGCATGCCCAAGGGCACACGAGCAAATGGAGGCATCCAGGGCATCAATCGAGCAACGCTAGGCATGCACATCGCGAGAAAGGCAAACCATTGTATGTCGAAGGCAACAATCTTATGTCGAAGGCAACACTCTTATGTCGAAGGCAACAATCTTATGTCGAAGGCAACAACCATGCACCCAGGCCATGGCATCTGGATTGATCACCTACCACCATGCACCCAGGCCATGGCGCTCGCAGGGCGCCCCATCCCACAAGCAAGCAATTAGAAGCGACGATTACCATCACCTCGCACATGCCCACAAGCAAGACGGTTAACGCCATGGAAAGGAGGTCTGAACGGCCCCGCCATGCACCCAGGCCATGGCGCTCCGCAGGGCACGCCCCACCCCACAAGCAAGCAATTAGAAGTTTACGATTACCATCACCTCGCACATGCCCACAAGCAAGACGGTTAATGCCATGGAGAGGAGGTCTGATCGGCCACCGCCATGCACCCAGGCCATGGCGCTCCGCAGGGCACGCCCCACCCCACGAGCAAGCAATTAGAAGCGACGATTACCATCACCTCGCACACGCCCACAAGCAAGACTGGTTAATGCCATGGAAAGGAGGCCTGAACGGCTCCCACCATGCACCCAGGCCATGGCGCTCCGCAGGGCACGCCCCACCCCACAAGCAAGCAATTAGAAGCGACGATTACCATCACCTCGCACATGCCCACAAGCAAGACGGTTAATGCCATGGAGAGGAGGTCTGATCGGCCACCGCCATGCACCCAGGCCATGGCGCTCCGCAGGGCACGCCCCACCCCACAAGCAAGCAATTAGAAGTTTACGATTACCATCACCTCGCACATGCCCACAAGCAAGACTCGGTTAATGCCATGGAAAGGAGGTCTGATCGGCCACCGCCATGCACCCAGGCCATGGCGCTCCGCAGGGCACGCCCCACCCCACAAGCAAGCAATTAGAAGCGACGATTACCATCACCTCGCACATGCCCACAAGCAAGACTGGTTAATGCCATGGACAGGAGGCCTGAACGGCCCCACCATGCACCCAGGCCATGGCGCTCCGCAGGGCACGCCCCACCCCACAAGCAAGCAATTAGAAGCGACGATTTCCATCACCTCGCACATGCCCACAAGCAAGACGGTTAATGCCATGGAGAGGAGGTCTGATCGGCCATCGCCATGCACCCAGGCCATGGCATCGTGTACCGTGTTTTTTTCCAAGAACATGCAGAGGGCACGCCCACTCCCACAAGCAAGCAATTAGAAGCAACCAAAATCGCCGCACATGCCCACACGCAAGATAGGTTAATACCATGCATGTGTCCCCGCCCACATCCAAGCCACCCCATCCCAAGCCCCCTCGTCCTAGCGGCCGCGACTTACGCTTCGCTGCCAAGCCCGCAAAGCATGTTCAAGGAATGTCCCTTCGCTTTAGGTGAACCCCGCGACACTAGCACCACGCCCGCATGCCCTCTCAAGCCATCACATGACGCTTGATTCGTGGAACCCGAATCACACCCGCCACATGCACAAATTTCAAAAGCACTTGATTGTGATACTAGATTGCGAAGTTGTGGTCTGGCTTGTGCAATTCCAACATCCCCGCAGAAAAACGCCTTGAAAACGCCTTCCTCTTTGTAAAAGAAATTTTTTGGGTTCGCCGAAAACGGTGGTCGGTCGCCGCCGGCTTTCGCTACGACTACGAGTACACGACGCCATCACATGCCACACCTTGGCTCTCTCGAGGGACCACCCACTGGCACACTTGCAAGTCATGGGTAGACAAGCTTGAGTGCATGGGGTGAGGGGGTGCATGGCACCTAGGAATGAGCCCCCTAAAGAGCAAAACGCAACTATTCACTCCCTACAGAGATGATATACTTTTTCGCCAGCCAACATAAGTTTTCTTTTGTACCTAGAGATCGAATTTTCGCACGTTTTTTTGCAGGCATGCTTAGAATAATATGATTACCCACCTCCTCAAATTTCATAATTTTTGGACACCCATAGAATATTTTACGAATTTTTACTTTTGAAACTTTAAAAATCCTGAAAAATAGAAAATAAGCCTGATTGCCCCGAAACTTCGGGTAGCTTCCTTGGCACATAAGCTTAATTTTGGACCCCATATGCACGTGAGATTTTGCATAAATCAAGCACTTGCACGGCACTCAATGGTTTTGCAAAGTCGCGACTTGCTGTGGGCAAAGTTATGACATGTCCTCGACATTGTCATGATCGAAGTCGTGGCCTGGTCATGGCATTGTCACGACCGAAGTCGTGGCATGTCCGACATGGTTTTCGGCCAGAGATCGAATTTTCGCGCCATTTTTTGCAGGCATGCTTAGAAAACATGTTTAGCTTCCTCACCAAATTTCACGATTTTTGGACACCCGTGGAATTTTTATGAATTTTTTCCACCTTCAAAAATCCTAAAAATAGAAAATGATCCTGATTGCCCGAAACTTCAGTAGCTTCCTTGGCACATAAGCTTAATTTGGACCCCATATGCACGTGAGATTTTGCATAAATCAAGCACTTGCACGGCACTCAATGGTTTGGCAAAGTCGCGACTTGCCGTGGGCAAAGTTATGACATGTCCCGACATTGTCATGATCGAAGTCGCGGGCCTGTCATGGCATTGTCACGACCGAAGTCGTGGCATGTCCGACATGGTTTTCGGCTAGAGATCGAATTTTCGCGCCATTTTTTGCAGGCATGCTTAGAAAACATGTTTAGCTTCCTCACCAAATTTCACGATTTTTGGACACCCGTGGAATTTTTATGAATTTTTTCCACCTTCAAAAATCTAAAAATAGAAAATGAGCCTGATTGCCCCGAAACTTCGGGTAGCTTCCTTGGCACATAAGCTTAATTTTGGACCCCATATGCACGTGAGATTTTGCATAAATCAAGCACTTGCACGGCACTCAATGGTTTTGCGGTCGCGACTTGCCGTGGGCAAAGCTATGACATGTCCCGACATTGTCATGATCGAAGTCGTGGCCTGGTCATGGCATTGTCACGACCGAAGTCGTGGCATGTCCGACATGGTTTTCGGCTAGAGATCGAATTTTCGCGCCATTTTTTGCAGGCATGCTTAGAAAACATGTTTAGCTTCCTCACCAAATTTCACGATTTTTGGACACCCGTGGAATTTTTATGAATTTTTTCCACCTTCAAAAATCCTGAAAAATAGAAAATGAGCCTGATTGCCCCAAACTTCGGGTAGCTTCCTTGGCACATAAGCTTCAGTTTGGACCCCCATATGCACGTGAGATTTTGCATAAATCAAGCACTTGCACGGCACTCAATGGTTTGGCAAAGAATCGCGACTTGCCGTGGGCAAAGCCATGACATGTCCCGACATTGTCATGATCGAAGTCGTGGCCTGGTCATGGCATTGTCACGACCGAAGTCGTGGCATGTCCGACATGGTTTTCGGCTAGAGATCGAATTTTCGCGCCATTTTTTGCAGGCATGCTTAGAAAACATGTTTAGCTTCCTCACCAAATTTCACGATTTTTGACACCCGTGGAATTTTTATGAATTTTTTCCACCTTCAAAAATCTGAAAAATAGAAAATAAGCCTGATTGCCCGAAACTTCGGGTAGCTTCCTTGGCACATAAGCTTCAGTTTGGACCCCATATGCACGTGAGATTTTGCATAAATCAAGCACTTGCACGGCACTCAATGGTTTTGGCAAAAGTCGCGACTTGCCGCGGGCAAAGCCATGACATGTCCCGACATTGTCATGATCGAAGTCGTGGCCTGGTCATGGCATTGTCACGACCGAAGTCGTGGCATGTCCGACATGGTTTTCGGCTAGAGATCGAATTTTCGCGCCATTTTTTGCAGGCATGCTTAGAAAACATGTTTAGCTTCCTCACCAAATTTCACGATTTTTGGACACCCGTGGAATTTTTATGAATTTTTTCCACCTTCAAAAATCCTAAAAATAGAAAATGATCCTGATTGCCGCTAAACTTCGGTAGCTTCCTTGGCACATAAGCTTCAGTTTGGACCCCCATATGCACGTGAGATTTTGCATAAATCAAGCACTTGCACGGCACTCAATGGTTTGGCAAAGATCGCGACTTGTCAGAAGGCGTGCCATGACATGTCCCGACATTGTCATGGCGTTATCGTGGCATGCCATGATTAAGTCTTGTGTGACTCATGGCATGTTTTGGGCATGTGAAGGGAATCCTTTGTAGCTAAGCCGTGGGTAAGTTGTGATAATTTCCCCACCACTCTCGCTCTTCGCCTCAAATTTCTTAGGTAGCTTATGAGGCACCCACGCACAAGGCCCCGCCATGTCATATAGATGGCAAAGGCATGTGTGAAGGTGTAGCGATGTGATGGTTGAGACTTGGTATAATTGTTGGCATTTTTATTTGATCTTCAACCTCGATTTTAGAAATTCGTAATTTTAAAGTGGGCGGATTTTTGAGAGTAAAGGGAGGGAGGGACTAATCAAGCAACAAGGGTCGACCAAAGGATCGTGGGCAAAGAAGGCCACTCGCCACTTACAATACCCCGTCACAGATTTAAGTCGCCTCGCAGCGATTCTACCCGCCGCCGTGGGAATTTGTTCAAGGCGCCCCGGCGATTGATCCGCCAGACGGATCCACCAACGACACGCGCCTTTGGGCCAAGGCCCCTACCGCTGGCTCGTAAACAAACTACGGCACATGCATCGCTTCTAGCCCTGATTCGACTTAGAGGCGCTCACCATAATCCAACGCACGGTAGCCACACATCGCTTTTCAACCAAGCCGATGACCAATTGTGCGAATCAACTGCCTCTCGCATCAGGTTGAATTACTATTGCGACACTATCATCGCAGGGTAAAACTAACCTCGCCTCACGACTCGCCTAAACCCACCACGCTCCCTATCGTGGGTGAACAATCCAACACTTGGTGAATTTCGCTTCACAATGATAGGAAGAGCCGACATCGGCGATCAAAAAGCAACGCCGCTATGAACGCTGGTCGCCACAAGCCGCTTATCCCCTGCGGGTAACTTTTTCCGACACCTCTAGCTTCAAATTCGGCGACTAAAGGATCGATAGGCCACGCTTTCACTCGTCAGATTCAGACCGAAATCGTAATCAAACGAAGCTTTTACCCTTTGTTCCACACGAGATTTCTGCTCGCTGAGCTCATCTTAGACACCAAGTATCTTTTAACAGATGTGCCGCCTCACCAAACTCCCCACCGACAATGTCTTCCGCCGGACGCCCGCAGAGCGAGCCTGGGTCCAAAAAGAGGGGCCGTGCTCGCCTCCGATTCACTAATAAGTAAAATAACGCTAAAGTAGTGGTATTTCACTTTCGCCGCCTCCGCCCCACTTATCCTACACCTCTCAAGTCATTTCACAAAGCCTGACTAGAGTCAAGCTCAACAGGTCTTCTTTCCTCACGATTCTCGCCAAGCCCGCTCCCTTGGCCGTGGTTTCGCCGATAGTAGACAGGACAAAGGGGAATCTCGCATCCATTCATGCGCGCTACTAATTAGATGACGAGGCATTTGGCTACCTTAAGAGAGTCATAGTTACTCCCGCCGCTTACCCGCGCTGGTTGAATTTCTTCACTTTGACATTCGTGAGCACCGGGCGTAAATCACATTATACAAGATCCGCAGGACCATCGCAATGCTTTGTTTTAATTAAACAATGGATTCCCTTGTCCGCACTCGCCTCGAAGTCGACCGCTCGACGCCCGGAGGGGACCCCGGCGGGCCCTGCTCTCAGCCCGCTCTCGGCCAAGACGCTGGCGACCCGCCTCGCCGCGGAGCAGCCGAAAGCAGCCGACAAATGACGGTTCGGTCGGGACCCCGTGCTCAAATTTCTCGTGAGCCAATCCTTTTCCCGAGGTTACTGATCCATTTTGCCGACTTCCTTGCCTACATTGTTCCATCGACCGCAGGTCGCTCACCTTGGAGACCTGATGCGTTATGAGTACGACCGGGCGTGGGAGGCACTCGGCCTCCGACTTTCAAGGGTCGCCGGGCGCACCGACACCACGCGACGCGGCGGTGTTCTTCCAGCCGCTGGATCTTACCGGCCGAGCCGCTTTGTGGTGGGCAGCCGTTAAACGTAAAAGAGAACTCTTCCCGAGGCCCCCGCCGACGCCTCCGGACTTCTAACGCTGCCGCCACCGCCACGCCCCGCTCAGAATTTTAACCCGATTCCTTTCGGCGCGCTGTTGCACGCCATCGACGGCCTCCCCGCCTCTTAGGATCGACTAACCCATGTGCAAGTGCCGCTCACATGGAACCTTTCCTCTTCGCCTTCAAAGTTCTCATTTGAATATTTGCTACTACCACCAAGATCTGCACCGACGGCCGCCCGCCGCTCGCGCCTCAAGTTTTGCAAATGACCGCCGCGCTCCTACTCATCTGGCCTGGCACTTGCCCCGACGGCCGAGTATAGGTCGCGCGCTTTAGCGCCATCCATTTTCGGCTAGTTGATTCGGCAGTGAGTTGTTACACACTCTTAGCGGATTTCGACTTCCATGACCACCGCCCCGCTGCCTTAATCGACCAACACCCTTTGTGGGATCTAGGTTAGCGCTGCAGCTGGGCAATCGTGAACTCGCTTCCTGCTCATCCCGCACGCCGCTCGCTACCAAAAATGGCCCACTGAGCTCTCGATTCGCGGGCGCTGCTCAACTGAGCAACCGCCGCCCTACCTATTTAAAGTTTGAGAACAGTCGAGGGCGCTGGCGCCCGATGCCTCTAATCATTGGCTTTACCCGATAGAACTCGCACATGAGCTCCAAATATCCCGAGGGAAACTTCTGAGGGAACCAGCTACTAGACTCGCTCGATTAGTCTTTCGCCTCTATACCCAAGTCGATTTAACGATTTGCATCGCCAAGATCGCCGCGCCTCCACCGAAGTTTCTCTCGCTTCGCCCGCCAGCATAGTTCACCATCTTTCGTCCCGACAGTATGCTCACCGAACCCTTCACGAAGATCAAGGTCGGCTTACGGCGGTACCCGCTACGGTTCCCACCAATCAGCTTCCCTTGCGCTTACGTTTGCTCGCCCGCTGACTCGCACACATGTCGACTCTTGGTCCGTGGTTTCAAGATCGCCGAACGGGAGCCCGCAGTCGACGCCAGGAGCACGCAGTGTCGGGCACGCCAGGATTCGCCAAGGCCGCCATCCACAACCGCGCGACGACGACGCTCCGCGAAAGCATATCAACAAATTTGGGCCGCCGCACTGGCCGGATCAAGGCCCCGAAGCCGACGGCGACGACGGCCGACGCTGCTCCACATCCGACCGACGACGCCACTCCATCCGCTTCCTCCCGACAATTTCAAGCACTATTTGACTCTTTTCAAAGTCCTTTTCATCTTTCCTCGCAGATTTGTTCGCTATCTGCCTTCGCCAGATTTAGCCTCGACGGAATTTACCGCCTGACGGGTCAGATTCCCAAACAACCCGACTCCGACAAATACTGCGGTGCGACAGGTCCGCACGACGGTTTCACTTTCCTCCGCTTCTTCCAGGGACTTCCCGGCCCGCCGAGGACGCCCAGATTACAATTCGGACGCCGAGGGCGACCGATTCTCATGGTGGGCTTTTCCTGCTCGCCGCTACTAGGGAATCCTCGCGTTTTTTCCTCCGCTTTATTGATATGCTTAAACTCACGTGGCCCCGCCGACTGGGTCGCTAGAGCGCTTTCTTGCTTGCACGGTCTCGCAGCCTGCAGACAAAGGGACATCATGCGCACGGCCGCTCGAGGCTTTCGCCGCCCACCGTGAACGTGGCGCCATCACTGTGGGCTCGCCAACCATCCGCGAGGCAATGCTCGCGGAGGCCAACTTTCGCCTAAGCGCCCTCCGATCGGCTCGAGGGGCGCCTGGTTTGGGACAAAGAATGCGTGACACCCAGCAGACGTGTTCTCGCCTAATGGCTTCGGGCGCAACTTATGCTCAAAGACTCGATGGTTCACTGGATTCTCGCACCACACCAAGTATCGATTTCGCCACGCTCTTCATCGATGCGCGAGCCGAGATATCCGCTGTCGAGAGTCATTTTGGACACCATTCTCGCGATTTACCTCGAGCGGATCCGTGATCCGATCGCCGGCTACGACGCTTGTTCGAAGTTCCTTACGCTGGTCCGGCCGGCTATAGTTGTTGTGCGCCCGGCACACTAGCAGCAAAGACGAGGCCGCTTCTTGCGCTTCTAAGAGGGCCGCAACTCGGCAATGTGGACCCCTCGTGCCTCCCCGAGATTAATTCAACCAGCCGCAAGTCGCCCCGCTTATGCAGGCATCAACAATGATCCTTCCGCAGTTCACCTACTGAAACCTTGTTACGACTTCTCCTTCCTCTAAATGATAAGGTTCGCGACTTTCGCGACGCCGCCGGCAAATGAACCGCCCACCTCGCCGCGATCCGAACACTTCACCTGACCATTCAATCTGCAGGAGCGACTTTGCGGTGTGTACAAAGGGCGTGGATCGTAGTCAACGCGAGCCGATGACTCGCGCTACTAGGAATTCCTCGCTGAAGACCAACAATTGCAATGATCTATCCCCATCACGATGAAATTTCAAAGATTACCCGCCCGCTTGCCAAGGCTATAGACTCGCTGAATACATCGCAGAAGCGCTGCGGCGCCCGTAACATCTAAGGGCATCACGCACTGCTATTGCCTCAAACTTCCTTCGCCTAAGCGCCATAGTCCCTCTAAGAAGCCGGGTCACGAGGGTCGCCTCCGCATAGCTAGTTAGCAGCCGAGGTCTCGCTCGCTAACTAATTAACTGCATAAATCGCTTCCACCAACTAAGAACGGCCATGCACCACCACCCATAGAATCAAGAAAGAGCTCTCACCACAATCCTTACTATGTCCGACCTGGTAAGTTTCCCTGTTGAGTCAAATTAAGCCGCAGCTCCACTCCTGGTGGTGCCCTTCCGCCAATTCCTTTAAGTTTCACCTTACACCATACTCCCTGAACCCAAAACTTTGATTTCATAAGGTGCCAATGAGTCCTAAAAGCAACATCCGCCGATCCCCTGGCTCGCATCGCTTATGGTCGAGACTAGACGGTATCCGATCGCCTTCGAGCCCCCAACTTTCGCTTCTGATTAATGAAAACATCCTTGGCAAATGCTTTAAGCTTGTTCGCCTTTCATAAATCCAAGAATTTCACCTCTCGACTATGAAATACGAATGCCCCGATCGTCTCCTCGTTAATCATTACTCCGATCCCGGCGCCAACACAATAGATCGTAATCCTATGATGTTATCCCATGCTAATGTATCCAGAGCGTAGGCTTGCTTTGAGCACTCTAATTTCTTCAAAGTAACAAAGACCGAGGCACGACTCCGCCAATTAAGGCCAGGAGCGCATCGCCGCAGAGGGACGAGCCGACCGGCACACCGTAGGCGACCGATCGACCCAACCCAAGGTCCAACTACGAGCTTTTTAATCGCAACAACTTAAATATACGCTATTGAGCCGAATTACCGCCGCCGGGCACCGCATTTGCCCTCCAATGGATCCTCGCAAGGGATTTAGATTGTACTATTCCAATTACTGCACTGATGAGCCCTGTGATTGTTATTTATTGTCACTACCTCCCGCGTCGATTGGGTAATTTGCGCGCGCCGCTTTCCTTCGATGTGGTAGCCGCTTTCTCAGGCTCCTCTCCTAATCGAACCCTAATTCTCCGTCACCCGTCACCACCATGGTAGGCCACTATCCTACCATCGAAAGTTGATAGGCGTAAATTTGAATGATGCGCCGCCGCACAATGGCCGCGGCGATCCGCCGAGTTATCATGAATCATCGTGAGCAACGCAGAGCCCGCGCTGACCTTTTTATCTAATAAATGCGCCCCTTCCGTGAGCTCGGGTTTGTCGCACGATTAGCTCTAGAATTACTACTGCTATCCGAGTAGTAGATACCATCAAACAAACTATAATCGATTTAATGAGCCATTCGCAGCTTCACAGCCGAATTTGTTCATACTTACACATGCATGGCTTAATCTTTGAGACAAGCATATGACTACCGGGCAGGATCAACCAGGTAGCAATCCTCATTTGGCGCATCAAGCACGCCGCACAACCCTCCCGACACATGGCCAAGAAGGTCATAGCATGCCAAGTGCGATCGCCATGCAAGAATTAGGTCTATGTTGGGACATGCAAGGGCATTCGACGACCCTCAGATCCACAAAGATGCATCGTGATCCGAGAGATCGCTGAGTCTCATCGCCACCTCGCCACGATTGTGGCTTCTGATGGAACACAAGGGTTATTTATGGTCCTCCGCAAACCCTATATTTCGAGGGAGCTGATGGATGGAGGGACATACAGGATAATAAATTCCACATCAATGGGTAGGCGACACAAGCGGCAACCATCATCGACCGCCAAACACCGAGGGCATCAATCAATGCCAATGGGTAGGGATGAGGAGGATAGCCCGCAGACCGCTCGATGCACAAGCACCGAGCCACCAACAGAACAATCAAATCACCACTCACACACCAAAGACGTATTACTTCAACCAACGCCACCAAACGACCACACCCCGCATGCCCAAGGGCACACGAGCAAATGGAGGCATCCAGGGCATCAATCGAGCAACGCTAGGCATGCACATCGCGAGAAAGGCAACCATTGTATGTCGAAGGCAACAATCTTATGTCGAAGGCAACACTCTTATGTCGAAGGCAACAATCTTATGTCGAAGGCAACAACCATGCACCCAGGCCATGGCATCTGGATTGATCACCTACCACCATGCACCCAGGCCATGGCGCCTGCAGGGCGCGCCCCCATCCCACAAGCAAGCAAGCAATTAGAAGCGACGATTACCATCACCTCGCACATGCCCACAAGCAAGACGGTTAACGCCATGGAAAGGAGGTCTGAATCCGCCCCGCCATGCACCCAGGCCATGGCGCTCCGCAGGGCACGCCCCACCCCACAAGCAAGCAATTAGAAGCGACGATTACCATCACCTCGCACATGCCCACAAGCAAGACGGGTTAATGCCATGGAGAGGAGGTCTGATCGGCCACCGCCATGCACCCAGGCCATGGCGCTCCGCAGGGCACGCCCCACCCCACGAGCAAGCAATTAGAAGCGACGATTACCATCACCTCGCACACGCCCACAAGCAAGACGGTTAATGCCATGGAAAGGAGGTCTGAACGGCCCCACCATGCACCCAGGCCATGGCGCTCCGCAGGGCACGCCCCACCCCACAAGCAAGCAATTAGAAGCGACGATTACCATCACCTCGCACATGCCCACAAGCAAGACGGTTAATGCCATGGAGAGGAGGTCTGATCGGCCACCGCCATGCACCCAGGCCATGGCGCTCCGCAGGGCACGCCCCACCCCACAAGCAAGCAATTACAACGACACCATCACCTCGCACATGCCCACAAGCAAGACGTTAATGCCATGGAAAGGAGGTCTGATCGGCCACCGCCATGCACCCAGGCCATGGCGCTCCGCAGGGCACGCCCCACCCCACAAGCAATTAAGCGACGATTACCATCACCTCGCACATGCCCACAAGCAAGACGGTTAATGCCACATGGACAGGAGGTCTGAACGGCCCCACCATGCACCCAGCCATGGCGCTCCGCAGGGCACGCCCCACCCCACAAGCAAGCAATTAGATTACCATCACCTCGCACATGCCCACAAGCAAGACATGCCGGCCATCGCCATGCACCCAGCCATGCACGGCAAGCAAGCGACGTCACGCCGCCCACAAGCAAGACTCGTTAATGCCATGTGCCATGCACCCAGGCCATCAGGGCACGCCCCACCCCACAAGCAAGCAATTGCGACGATTACCATCACCTCGCACATGCCCACAAGCAAGACGGTTAATGCCATGGACAGGAGGCCTGAACGGCTCCCACCATGCACCCAGGCCATGGCGCTCCGCAGGGCACGCCCCACCCCACAAGCAAGCAATTAGAAGTTTACGATTTCCATCACCTCGCACATGCCCACAAGCAAGACGGGTTAATGCCATGGAGAGGAGGTCTGATCGCCATCGCCATGCACCCAGGCCATGGCATCGCACTGCGGTTTTTTTTTCCAAGAACATGCAGGGCACGCCCCACTCCCACAAGCAAGCAATTAGAAGCAACCAAAAATCGCCGCACATGCCCACACGCAAGATAGGTTAATACCATGCATGTGTCCCCGCCCACATCCAAGCCACCCCATCCCAAGCCCCCTTGGTCCTAGCGTCGCGACTTACGCTTTCGCCGCCAAGCCCGCAAAGCATGTTCAAGGAATGTCCTTCGCTTTAGGTGAACCCCGCGACACTAGCACCACGCCCGCATGCCCTCTCAAGCCATCACATGACGCTTGATTCGTGGAACCCGAATCACACCCGCCACATGCACAAATTTCAAAAGCACTTGATTGTGATACTAGATTGCGAAGTTGTGGCTCTGGCTTGTGCAATTCCAACATCCCCTCGCAGAAAACGCCTTGAAAACGCCTTCCTTTGTAAAAGAAATTTTTGGGGTTCGCTGAAAACGGTCGGTCGCCACGGGCGGTTTCGCTACGACTACGAGTACACGACCGCCATCACATGCCACACCTTGGCTCTCTCGAGGGACCACCCACTAGCACACTTGCAAGTCATGGGTAGACAAGCTTGAGTGCATGGGGTGAGGGGGGGTGCATGGCACCTAGGAATGAGCCCCCCCCTAAAGAGCAAAACGCAACTATTCACTCCCTACAGAGATGATATACTTTTTCGCCAGCCAACATAAGTTTTTTTTTGTACCTAGAGATCGAATTTTCGCACGATTTTTTGCAGGCATGCTTAGAAAAATATGATTACCCACCTCCTCAAATTTCATAATTTTTGGACACCCATAGAATATTTTACGAATTTTTACTTTTGAAACTTTTAAAAATCCAGAAAAATAGAAAATAAGCCTGATTGCCCTCAAACTTCGGGTAGCTTCCTTGGCACATAAGCTTAATTTTGGACCCCCATATGCACGTGAGATTTTGCATAAATCAAGCACTTGCACGGCACTCAATGGTTTGGCAATGTCGCGACTGGCCGCGGGCAAAGTTATGACATGTCCTCGACATTGTCATGATCGAAGTCGTGGCCTGGTCATGGCATTGTCACGACCGAAGTCGTGGCATGTCCGACATGGTTTTCGGCTAGAGATCGAATTTTCGCGCCATTTTTTGCAGGCATGCTTAGAAAACATGTTTAGCTTCCTCACCAAATTTCACGATTTTTGGACACCCGTGGAATTTTTATGAATTTTTTCCACCTTCAAAAATCCTGAAAAATAGAAAATGAGCCTGATTGCCTCAAACTTCGGGTAGCTTCCTTGGCACATAAGCTTCAGTTTGGACCCCATATGCACGTGAGATTTTGCATAAATCAAGCACTTGCACGGCACTCAATGGTTTGGCAAAGTCGCGACTGCCGTGGGCAAAGCATGACATGTCCCGACATTGTCATGATCGAAGTCGTGGCCTGGTCATGGCATTGTCACGACCGAAGTCGTGGGCATGTCCGACATGGTTTTCGGCTAGAGATCGAATTTTCGCGCCATTTTTTGCAGGCATGCTTAGAAAAACATGTTTAGCTTCCTCACCAAATTTCACGATTTTTGGACACCCGTGGAATTTTTTATGAATTTTTTCCACCTTCAAAAAATCCGGAAAAATAGAAAATGATCCGGATTGCCGCGAAACTTCTTGGGTAGCTTCCTTGGCACATAAGCTTCAGTTTGGACCCCCATATGCACGTGAGATTTTGCATAAATCAAGCACTTGCACGGCACTCAATGGTTTGGCAATGTCGCGACTTGTCAGGCAGGTGCCATGACAGATCCCCCCGAGTTAATTTCATTGTCTTGGCCTCGAATTTTTTGGGTAGCTTCATTGGCACCCACGGACAGAGGTTTGGTAGCCCACTTATCCGACACACACGGCTTTGTTCATGTCAAGCCTCAAGCCTTAAGCCCCAAGTCCAAGTCCAAGTCCTTTATATATTCAATTTAGATATATATATTTTTTTTGCAAAAATGGCTTCCTGGCTTCAGAGTCGTGGAACCAAGTGGGCATAGCTGGCAGGACAATGGAGTCCACCGCACACCTGATCATGTGGGGCATGGGAGGGTCACGAGGGTGCATGGGTGCCACTGGGGAGGGTCATGGGGGTGCGATGGTGGGGCGGGTCATGGGCATAGCGATGGAGGGGCAGGTGGGTACATGGCTTCCCTAAAGAGCAAAACGCAACTTTTTCTCTCCGGCAGAGATGATATACTTTTTCGCCACCAACATAAGTTTTTTTGGTACCTAGAGACCGAATTTTCGCCATTTTTTGTAGGCAAGCTTAGAACGTTAAGATTGGCTTCCTCCCCAAATCTCATAATTTTTAGACACCCATATAATATTTTACTTAATTTTTACTTTTGAAACTTCAAAAATCCTGAAAAATAGAAAATGATCCTGATTGCCGCTAAACTTCGGGTAGCTTCCTTGGCACATAAGCTTCAGCTTGGACCCCCATATGCACGTGAGATTTTGCATAAATCAAGCACTTGCACGGCACTCAATGGTTTGGCAAAGATCGCGACTTGTCAGAAGCGTGCCATGACATGTCCCGACATTGTCATGGCGTTGTCGTGGCATGCCATGATTAAGTCTTGTGTGACTCATGGCATGTTTTGGGCATGTGAAGGGAATCCTTTGTAGCTAAGCCGCGGGTAAGTTGTGATAATTTCCCCACCACTCTCGCTCTCTTGGCCTCAAATTTCTTAGGTAGCTTATGAGGCACCCACGCACAAGGCCCTGGCCATGTCATATAGATGGCAAAGGCATGTGTGAAGGTGTAGCGATGTGATGGTTGAGACTTGGTATAATTGTTGGCATTTTTATTTGATCTTCAACCTCGATTTTAGAAATCTGTAATTTTAAAGTGGGCGGATTTTTGAGAGTAAAGGGGAGGAGGGACGAATCAAGCAACAAGGGTCGACCAAGGATCGTGGGCGAAGGCCACTCGCCACTTACAATACCCCGTCACAGATTTAAGTCGCTCCGCAGCGATTCTACCCGCCGGTGGGAATTTGTTCAAGGCGCCCCGCGATTGATCCGCCGCGACGGATCCACCAACGACACGCGCTCGGCCAAGGCCCCTACCGCTGGTCGGCAAACAAACGGCGGCACATGCATCGCTTCTAGCCCTGATTCTCGACTTCAGAGGCGCTCACCATAATCCAACGCACGGCAGCTTCAAGGCCACATCGCTTTTCAACCAAGCGCCGATGACCAATTGTGCGAATCAATCTGCCTCTCGCATTCAGGTTGAATTACTATTGCGACACTATCATCGCAGGTAAAACTAACCTGCCTCACGACTCGCCTAAACCCACCACGCTCCCTATTGGTGGGTGAACAATCCAACACTTGGTGAATTTCGCTTCACAATGATAGGAAGAGCCGACATCGGCGATCAAAAAGCAACGCCGCTTATGAACGCTGGTCGCCACAAGCCGCTTATCCCCTGTGGTAACTTTTTCCGACACCTCTAGCTTCAAATTCGGGCGACTAAAGGATCGATAGGCCACGCCACTCGTCAGACTGCATCGAAATCGTAATCAAACGAAGCTTTTACCCTTTGTTCCACACGAGATTTCGCTCGCTGAGCTCATCTTAGACACCCGCGTTATCTTTAACAGATGTGCCGCCTCACCAAACTCCCCACCTGACAATGTCTTCTCCGCCGGACGGCCGCAGAGCGAGCCTGTCCAAAAAGAGGGGCCGTGGCTCGCCCGATTCACTAATAAGTAAAATAACGCAAAGTAGTGGTATTTCACTTTCGCCGCCTCCGCCCCACTTATCCTACACCTCTCAAGTCATTTCACAAAGTCTGACTAGAGTCAAGCTCAACAGGGTCTTCTTCCTCGCCGATTCGCCAAGCCCGCTCCTTGGCCGTGGTTTCGCCGATAGTAGACAGGACAGTGGGAATCTCGTTAATCCATTCATGCGCGCTACTAATTAGATGACGAGGCATTTGGCTACCTTAAGAGAGTCATAGTTACTCCCGCCGCTTACCCGCCGCTTTGGTTGAATTTCTTCACTTTGACATTCGTGAGCATCGCGTAAATCACATTGCGCCAAGATCCGCAGGACCATCGCAATGCTTTGTTTTAATTAAACAATGGATTCCCTTGTCCGCACTCGGGCTTCGAAGTCGACCGCTCGACGCCCGGAGGGGACTCGGCGTCTGCTCTCAGCCGCTCTCGGCCAAGACGCTGGCGACCCGCTTCGCCATGCGGAGCAGCCGAAAGGCCGACAAATGACGGTTCGGTCGGGACCCCGCTCAAACCCTCAGAGCTAATCCTTTTCCCGAGGTTACTGATCCATTTTGCCGACTTCCTTGCCTACATTGTTCCATCGACCGCAGGTCGCTCACCTTGAGACCTGATGCGCGTTATGAGTACGACCGCGTGGGAGGCACTCGGCCCTCCGACTTTCAAGGGTCACGGGGCGCACCGGACACCACGCGACGCGGCGGTGTTTCTTCCAGCTCGCCGACTTACCTCCGGCCGAGCCGCTTCTGTGGTGGGCAGCCGTTAAACGTAAAAGAGAACTCTTCCCGAGGCCCCCGCCGACGCTCTCCGGACTCCCTAACGCTGCCGCTACCGCCACGCCCGCTCGTGAATTTTAACCCGATTCCTTTTCGGCGCGCGCGTGTTGCACGCCATCGACGGCCTCCCGCCTCTTAGGATCGACTAACCCATGTGCAAGTGCCGCTCACATGGAACCTTTTCCTCTTCGCCTTCAAAGTTCTCATTTGAATATTTGCTACTACCACCAAGATCTGCACCGACGGCCGCCCGCCGCTCGCGCTCAGTTTTGCAATGACCGCCGCGCCTCCTACTCATCTGGCCTGGCACTTGCCCCGACGCCGAGTATAGGTCGCGCGCTTTAGCGCCATCCATTTTCTGGGGCTAGTTGATTCGGCAGTGAGTTGTTACACACTCCTTAGCTGATTTCGACTTCCATGACCACCGCCCCGCCGCCTTAATCGACCAACACCCTTTGTGGGATCTAGGTTACGCGCAGCTGGGCACCGTGAACTCCGCTCCTGGCTCATCCCCGCATCGCCGCTCGCTACCAAAAATGGCCCACTGAGCTCTCGATTCCGCGGGCGCTGCTCAACGAGCAAACCGCCGCCCTACCTATTTAAAGTTTGAGAACAGGTCGAGGGCGCTGGCGCTCGATGCCTCTAATCATTGGCTTTACCCGACAGAACTCGCACATGAGCTCCAAATATCCCGAGGGAAACTTCTGAGGGAACCAGCTACTAGACTCGCTCGATTAGTCTTTCGCCTCTATACCCAAGTCGATTTAACGATTTGCACGCCAGATCGCCGCGGCCTCCACCGTAGTTTCTCCGCTTCGCCCCGCCAGGCATAGTTCACCATCTTTCGTCCCGACAGTATGCTCACTGAACCCTTCACAGAAGATCAAGGTCTGGCTTACGGCAGCCACGCTACGGTTCCCACTCAATCGCCTTCCTTGCGCTTTACGGTTTGCTCGCCCGCTGACTCGCGACACATGTCGACTTTGGTCCGTGGTTTCAAGATCTGGCCGAACTGGGAGCCCGCAGTCGACGCCAGAGCACGCAGTGCCGGGCACGCCAGGACGGATCGCCAAGCCGCCATCCACAACCGCGACGACGACGCTCCGCTGAGCATATCAACAAACAGCCGTTGGGCCGCCGCACTGGCCGGACCGCTGGCCCCGAAGCCGACGGCGACGGGCCGACGCTGCTCCACATCCGACCGACGCGATCGCCACCCCATCCGCTTCCTCCCGACAATTTCAAGCACTATTTGACTCTCTTTTCAAAGTCCTTTCATCTTTCCTCGCAGATTTGTTCGCTATCTGCCTCTCGCCAGATTTAGCCTCGATCGGAATTTATCGCCTGACGGGTCAGATTCCCAAACAACCCGACCACGACAAATACTGTGGTGCGACAGTGTCCGGCACGACGGTTTCACTCTTCCTCCGCTTCTTCCAGGGACTTCGCCCGGCCCGGCCGAGGACGCCCAGATTACAATTCGGACGCCGAGGGCGACCGATTCTCATGGTGGGCTTTTTCCCTGCTTCGCCGCTACTAGGGGAATCCTCGCGGTTTCTTTTCCTCCGCTATTGATATGCTTAAACTCACGGTGGCCCCGCCGACCTGGGTCGCTAGAGCGCGCTTGCTTGCACGTCTCGCAGCCTGCACAAAGGGACATCATGCGCACGGCCGCTCGAGGCTTTCGCCGCCCACCGTGAACGTGGCGGCCATCACTGTGGGCTCGTTAACCATCCGCGAGGCAATGCTCGCGGAGGCCAACTTTCGCCTGCGCCCTCCGACCGGGCCGAGGGGCGCCTGGTTTGGGACAAAGAATGCGTGACACCCAGCAGACGCGTTCTCGCCTAATGGCTTCGGGCGCAACTTATGCTCAAAGACTCGATGGTTCACTGGATTCTCGCACCACACCAAGTATCGTGATTTCGCCACGCTCTTCATCGGCGCGAGCCGAGATATCCGCTGTCGAGTCATTTTTGACACCATTCTCGCGACTTACTTCGAAGGATCCGTGATCCGGACGCCGGCTACGACGCTTGTTCGAGTTCCTTACGCGTCCGGCCGGGCCATAGTTGTTGTGCCGCCTCGGCACACTAGTAGCAAAGACGAGGCCGCTTCTTGCGCTTCTCGCAAGGGCCGCAACTCGGGCAATGTGGACCCCTCGTGGTGCCTCCCCGAGATTAATTCAACCAGCCGCAAGTCGCCCCGCTTATGCAGGCATCAACAATGATCCTTCCGCAGTTCACCTACGAAACCTTGTTACGACTTCTCCTTCCTCTAAATGATAAGGTTCAGCGACTTTCGCGACGCCGCCGGGCAATGAACCGCCCACCTCGCCGCGATCCGAACACTTCACCTGACCATTCAATCTGCAGAGCGACGCGGTGTGTACAAAGGGCGTGGACGTAGTCAACGCGAGCCGATGACTCGCGCTACTAGGAATTCCTCGCTGAAGACCAACAATTGCAATGATCTATCCCCATCACGATGAAATTTCAAAGATTACCCGGCCCGCTTGGCCAAGGCTATAGACTCGCTGAATACATCGCTGTAGATGCTGCGGCGCCCGTAACATCTAAGGGCATCACGCACTGCTATTGCCTCAAACTTCCTGGCCTAAGCGCCATAGTCCTCTAAGAAGCCGTCACGAGGGTCGCCTCCGATAGCTAGTTAGCAGGCCGAGGTCTCGCTCGCTAACTAATTAACTGCATAAATCGCTTCCACCAACTAAGAACGGCCATGCACCACCACCCATAGAATCAAGAAAGAGCTCTCACCACAATCCTTACTATGTCCGACCTGGTAAGTTTCCCCTGTTGAGTCAAATTAAGCCGCAGTGCTCCACTCCTGGTGGTGCCCTTCCGCCAATTCCTTTAAGTTTCACCTTGGCGACCATACTCCCTGAACCCAAAAACTTTGATTTCATAAGGTGCCAATGAGTCCTAAAAGCAACATCCGCCGATCCCTGGCTCAAGATCGCTTATGGTCGAGACTAGACGGTATCCGATCGCTCGAGCCCCCAACTTTCGCTCTGATTAATGAAAACATCCTTGGCAAATGCTTACAGCTTGTTCGCCTTTCATAAATCCAAGAATTTCACCTCTGACTATGAAATACGAATGCCCCCGACTGTCCCTGTTAATCATTACTCCGATCCCGAAGGCCAACACAATAGGATCAGAATCCTATGATGTTATCCCATGCTAATGTATCCAGAGCGTAGTGTCACGGATAATTTCTAGAAGTCTCCAGAACATATGGGAACACCCTGCATGATTAAGATTTCTAGAAGTTTCCCGAAGACTCTCGAATACCCCGGAAGGACCAAAAGGTTCTAGAAGATTCTAGAACACTGAATGACCTGAAGGATCAAGAGGATTCTAGAATACTCTAGAATGCCCTGTAAGAATTGAGAATACACTAGGTCACTCTAGAACATTATGGAACATTCTAGAATCCTATAGAACCATGTAGAATATTGTAAGAGACTCTTGTACATATTAAAGTTCTAAGATACTCTAGAACCTTCCTGAAAGAGGTGGAAGGCTAGGCTAGCACTATAAATAGGGGAAAAGGTTCTCATTTGTAACCAACCAAGTTTTCCACACATTCAAGATTTGAAAGCATTTATCAAGAGTTCTCTTGCCTCCATTCTCTACTTCCTAGCCAAACCTCTTAGCACACATAACACTAGTTCGAGATTGAGGCTGACTTAGCTACTGCAAGGGGCAGAAAGGAGCTAAGGCCGCACGTGAGCTTGTTAAGGAACAACTCCGCGACAGCTTGGTATCGTGAGCCAGGTTCGAAGTTTGTGTTGTGTATACTAGTGAGTATGGTCGAAACGCTGATGCTACTACATCAATCATGACCGAGGAGCGAGGTAGGGACACCATGCCTGGCCCAAAGAAGGCAAGAAGAAGCGAGACCAAAGTAAGGCTCGTGAAGTAAGTGCCTTGGAGCAAGTTGTTGGTGAGCTTGGTGAAAGACTTGAAAGGGTCGAGAATAGTTCAACCTTGTTGGAGAACCATATGTTTGAACAACTTGGCCTTGTCAAGGATGATCTAGGAGATCTAGATTCACGATATGTCCAATCGAGGCTAAGGTGATGGACGCTATCCAAAACTTGCACGTTAGCATCGAGGGGATGCGAGAAGAATTGGCATTATGTAAGAAGGCCGCTGCCATTGGAGGAGCAACAATCACCTTGACCAATCCCTCCAAGGTGGACTACCCGAAGCCATCCAAGTTCCATGGAGCTAGAGATGCCAAAGAAGTAGAAAACTACTTGTGGCAATGGAGCAATACTTTGATAATCTCAATCTTGAGGATGAGATATCAAAGATCAAGACCTAACGTCCTACCTAGCCGACACAGCCATGTTATGGTGGCGAAGAAGGTTTGCTGACATAGAGCGGGGCATTGTACGAATCGACACGTGGGACGACTTCAGAAGGGAGCTCAAAAGACATTTTTATCCGTGAGAATGTCGCCTTTGAGGCGCCAAGAAGCTAAGGGAGCTAAGACAACGAGGTACGATTCGAGACTATGTGAAGGATTTCACAACCCTTACGCTTCAAATCCCCAACTTGTCCCAAGAGGATCTACTCTTCTATTTCATTGATGGGTCGCAAAGTCGGGCTAAACAAGAAGTACAACGACTAAGCCGCCCAAACTGTGGATGAAGCAATAGTCGCCACGAAGTCCTTAATGGACTTCCATCACCAAGGCCATACGTACATTCAAGAGAAGGGATAAGAATCCGCCAAAGGTAGGGATAATCATGAAAATGTTAAAGACAACCAACGAAGGCCACCATTCGTAGGAGGAGATAGAGCTCAGGACGTAATGAATATGAGGCAAAGAAGAAGTCCTATGTGCCGAAGGGAGGTTGCATCGTGTGCAAAGGGCCACATACCATGAAGGATCGCTCTGCTTGATCCTTGCTCGCCATGGTAGAGCGACAAGAAGCAGAGGGTCGTGGTGAGGAGACGAGTAAGACGGGTCTCTCCAAATCCTTAACGCCTTAAGGCCAAGCCAATGCCAACGACGCCTAGCAAGGGCTCATGTACGCCGAGGCGATATCAACCGGAGACCAACAAGGGCATTGATCGACACCGTGCAACCCATAATTTTGTAAATCAAGAGGAGGCCAAGAGGCTTGGTCTTCGCGGGAAAAAGGGTGTGGGTTGGCTCAAGACTGTCAACGCCAAGGCTCAACCCCTTAATGGCATAGCACGAGGGGTGGATCTACGCCTAGGCACTTGGAAGGGCCAAGTGGACCTCTCTGGCACCAATGGATGACTTCCACCGCCCTAGGGATGGATTTCCGAGGCAGTAACCGCTATCCCTATGCCATCATTTAGCACTCAGATGTATCCTCGAGAAAGGATCATCATGGTATGATACCGACATTGGAAACTCCCAATGAGCGGTATAGCGAGGCTAAGACACTGCCGGGCAATGCAATTTGCCAAGGGGGCAAAGAGAGGAGAGCCGACATTCCTAGCCGCTTTTAAGGTGGATGAAGGAACTAAGGGCCGATCATTATACCACCAATAATTCAAGCCGCCTCGAGGAGAATAAGGACGTAATGCCGACAAAACTACTCGACAAGCTACCACCCAGGAGGGAGGTGGACCATAAGATCGAAAGTTAGAACCAGGTACTAAGCCACCGCAATGGCACCATACCGTATGGCACCGAGGGAGCTGAGGAGCTTCGCCACCAACTCAATGAGCCGTTGAAAACCGGAATGATAAGACCGCCGAAGGCACCTTATGGCGCCAAAGATTGTTCCAAAAGAAGCACGATGGGACATCGAGGATGTGCGTGGACTACCGAGCGCCAATAAGGTAACTATTAAGAACCATTATCCCATTCCTTTGATTGTCGATCTTTTGATAGACTTGGTGGAGCCAAGATCTATACAAAGATGGATTTGCAAAAAGGTTACTACCAAGTTCGAATAGTCAAGGAGATGAACCAAAAACGGTACGCGCCACACGATATGGTTCGCTTGAGTGGTTAGTCATGCCATTCAAGCTAACCAATGCTCCAGCAACATTTTGCACACTCATGAATAAAATCTTTCAACCTTACTTGGACCGATTCGTAGTAGTATACTTGGATGACATCGTGATCTACAGTAACACGATGGAGGAACACGTAGAACACCTACGGATCGTATTCCAAGTGCTTCGTGAACATGAACTCTATGTGAAGAGGGAAAAGTGTACGTTTGCCATGGAAGAGGTGCATTTCCTGGGCCACATCATCGACATGGGAAGCAAAGAAAGGACAACACCAAGGTGAGGGCAATAATAGATTGGGAGGTACCAACCAAGGTAACTGAGTTACGTTCTTTCCTTGGCCTAGTGAATTATTATCGACGATTCATTGAGGAATATTCCAAGAGGGCAGCCCCATTAACGGACTTACTCAAAAAGGGGAAGAAATGGGAGTGGACTGATCTATGTCAAAAGGCATTTGAAGACTTAAAGTCCGCAGTAAGCCAAGAGCCTGTTCTAGCCCTACCGCATTTTAGCAAACCATTTGTAGTCCACACCGACAAGGCCTCGATTTTGCTATTGGGGGAGTGTTGATGCAAGAGATGCACCCAATAGCATTTGAAAGCCGAAAGCTAAACGAGACAGAACGTCGATACACCGTGCAAGAAAAGGAGATGACAAATGCGGGTCCATTGCTTCATGCAAGGTGGAGACACTACCGTTAGGGCACACTTTACCATTAAGACAGATAATGTGGCAACGAGCTACTTTCGCACTCCGTAAGAAGTTGTCGCCAAGCAAGCAAGGTGGCAAGACTTCTTGGCCGAATTTGACTACACGTTGGAGTATAAGCCAGGTAAAGCCAACATAGTAGCTGACGCCCTTAGTAGGAAGGTGGAGCTCGCAGCCATAAGCCAAGTCAAAGGGGACTTGATCACACGACAGAGAAGGGCTTGAACACGATCCTATGGCAAAAGAGCTAATAAGGCTAGCCAAAGAGGGTAAGACCCAACGGTTTTGGGTAGAGGACTACTTACTTACACCAAGGACATCGCTTTATGTCCCAAAATGGGGAAGCCTACGAAGAGACCTCATCAAGGAGTGCCATGATACAAAGTGGGCTGGTCATCCCGGGTCAAAAGCGCACAATGGCACTTGTTGAGACAAACTACTTTTGGCCAAAGACGGGGAAACCGTAGAGCTTTATGTGAAGACTTGTCTTGTGTGCCAACAAGACAAAGTGGAGAACAAGCAGCCTGCAGGATTATTAGAGCCATTACCCATTCCAGAGCACCCTTGGGAGTCTATCTCCATGGACTTCATCAGTGCCTTACCGAAGTCCGAGGGATTTAGGTCTATCATGGTGGTGATAGACCGATTTTCTAAGTATGGGACGTTCATCCCGTGCTCGGCTGATCAGACCGCCGAGGAAGCCGCCTCGGTTTCTTCAAGAATGTGGTTAAGTATCGGGGACTACCGAGAAGCATTGTGAGTGACCGAGACCCCCGCTTTCACAAGGCTTACTCGACAGAGTTATTTAAGCCGCCGATCTAACTCAACTTCTACAAGCTTTCACCCTCAAACTGATGGACAAACTGAGAGGGTGAATGCCTTGTTAGAATGTTACCTTCGGCACTTTGTGAGTGCTAATCAACGAGATTGGGCAAAGCTCTTAGACATAGCCCACCCTCTTATAACCTACAAATAAGCAATGAGGCTACTGGCAAAGTCCGCTTGAACTAGCCATGTGGCAACAACCTTGACACCACACACGCTGGTAACACCACTTCCAGATGGGAAAAGTCCAGAGCACTCAAGATGGCAAAGTCTTGGGAGGAGAACGCCGATCTAGCCCGATCATGCTTGGAGAAGGCTCATAAACGCATGAAGAAATGGGCGTATAAGAAGAGAAGGCCAAAGGAGTATACTATTGGTGACTTAGTCTTCGTGAAGCTTCTACCTCAACAATTTAAAGCATTACGAAGCTTACACAAAGGCCTAGTCCGAAGATATGAAGGGCCGTTCCCTGTCATCGCTAGAATAGGTAAGGTCTCATATAAGCTCGACCTACCGAACTCTTTAAAAATACATCCGCCTTCCATGTTAGTATGCTTAAACCATATCATGGAGATGCGAAGATCCAAGCCGAGGATTCTCAAGACGAGCGCCACCGATAGTGACTAAATCTTATGACAAAGAGATTGAAGCTTGCTTGCGTAAAAGTGGTGCGAAAACGGGGAGTTCCTCGCCAAAATCATTACTTAATTAAATGGAAAGGATCACCCGAATCAGAAGCAACCTGGGAAACGGAGGAGGACCTGTGGGCGCTTCAGAATCACTGAGGCACAAGGCAACGAGGGCTACAAATTAGGTGGGGAGGATGTCACTGATAATTTCTAGAAGTCTCCGTAACATATGGGAACACCCTGCATGATTAAGATTTCTAGAAGTTTCCTCAAGACTCTCGAATACCCTGTAATGACCAAAAGGTTCTAGAAGATTCTAGAACACTGAATGACCTCAAGGATCAAGAGGATTCTAGAATACTCTAGAATGCCCCAAGAATTGAGAATACACTAGGTCACTCTAGAACATTATGGAACATTCTAGAATCCTATAGAACCATGTAGAATATTGTAAGAGACTCTTGTACATATTAAAGTTCTAGGATACTCTAGAACCTTCCCGAAGAGGTGGAAGGCTAGGCTAGCACTATAAATAGGGAAAAGGTTCTCATTTGTAACCAACCAAGTTTTCCACACATTCAAGATTTGAAAGCATTTATCAAGAGTTCTCTTGCCTCCATTCTCTACTTCCTAGCCAAACCTCTTAGCACACATAACACTAGTTCGAGATTGAGGTCGACTTAGCTACCGCAGGCGCGTAGCGAGCTAAGGCCGCACGTGAGCTTGTTAAGGAACAACTCCGCGACAAAGAGGCTTGCTTTGAGCACTCTAATTTCTTCAAAGTAACAAAGACCGAGGCACGACCCGCCAATTAAGGCCAGGAGCGCATCGCCGCAGAGGACGAGCCGACCGGCACACCGTAGGCGACCGATCGACCCAACCCAAGGTCCAACTACGAGCTTTTTAATCGCAACAACTTAAATATACGCTATTGAGCCGAATTACCGCTACCGCCGCACCGCATTTGCCCTCCAATGGATCCTCGCAAGGGATTTAGATTGTACTATTCCAATTACTGCACTGACGAGCCCGGATTGTTATTTATTGTCACTACCTCCCCGCGGTCGATTGGGTAATTTGGCGCTACCGCCGCCTTCCTCGATGTGGTAGCCGCCAGGCTCCTCTCCTAATCGAACCCTAATTCTCCGCCACCCGTCACCACCATGGTAGGCCACTATCCTACCATCGAAAGTTGATAAAAAGGCGTAAATTTGAATGATGCGTCGCCGCACAATGGCCGCGGCGATCCGCCGAAGTTATCATGAATCATCGAGCAACCGCGCAGAGCCCGCTGACCTTTTATCTAATAAATGCGCCCTTCCGTGAGCTCCGGTTTGTTGCACGATAGCTCTAGAATTACTACTGCTATCCGAAAGTAGTAGATACCATCAAACAAACTATAATCGATTGAATGAGCCATTCGCAGCTTTCACACCTCAATTTGTTCATACTTACACATGCATGGCTTAATCTTTGAGACAAGCATATGACTACCGGCAGGATCAACCAGGTAGCAATCCTCATTTGGCGCATCGCACGCCGCACAACCCTCCCGACACATGGCCAAGAAGGTCATAGCATGCCAAGTGCGATCGCCATGCAAGAATTAGGTCTATGTTGGGACATGCAAGGGCATTCGACGACCAGATCCACAAAGATGCATCGTGATCCGAGAGATCGCTGAGTCTCATCGCCACCCTCGCCACGATTGTGGCTTCTGATGGAACACAAGGGCTATTTCATGGTCCTCCGCAAACCCTATATTTCGAGGGAGCTGATGGATGGAGGGACATACAGGATAATAAATTCCACATCAATGGGTAGGCGACACAAGCGGCAACCATCATCGATCACAAACACCGAGGGCATCAATCAATGCCAATGGGTAGGGATGAGGAGGATAGCCCGCAGACCGCTCGATGCACAAGCACCGAGCCACCAACAGGAACAATCAAATCACCACTACACACCAAAGACGATATTTCAACCAACGCCACCAAACGACCACACCCCGCATGCCCAAGGGCACACGAGCAAATGGAGGCATCCAAAGGGCATCAATCGAGCAACGCTAGGCATGCACATCGCGAGAAAGGCAACCATTGTATGTCGAAGGCAACAATCTTATGTCGAAAGGCAACACTCTTATGTCGAAGGCAACAATCTTATGTCGAAAGGCAACAACCATGCACCCGTGCCATGGCATCTGGATTGATCACCTACCACCATGCACCCAGGCCATGGCGCTCCGCAGGGCGCCCCATCCCACAAGCAAGCAATTAGAAGCGACGATTACCATCACCTCGCACATGCCCACAAGCAAGACGGTTAACGCCATGGAAAGCGAGGTCTGAACGGCTCCCGCCATGCACCCAGGCCATGGCGCTCCGCAGGGCACGCCCCACCCCACAAGCAAGCAATTAGAAGCGACGATTACCATCACCCTCGCACATGCCCACAAGCAAGACGGTTAATGCCATGGAGAGGAGGTCTGATCGGCCACCGCCATGCACCCAGGCCATGGCGCTCCGCAGGGCACGCCCCACCCCACGAGCAAGCAATTAGAAGCGACGATTACCATCACCTCGCACACGCCCACAAGCAAGACGGTTAATGCCATGGAAAGGAGGTCTGAACGGCCCCACCATGCACCCAGGCCATGGCGCTCCGCAGGGCACGCCCCACCCCACAAGCAAGCAATTGAAGCGACGATTACCATCACCTCGCACATGCCCACAAGCAAGACTCGTTAATGCCATGGAGAGGAGGTCTGATCGCCACCGCCATGCACCCAGGCCATGGCGCTCCGCAGGGCACGCCCCACCCCACAAGCAAGCAATTAGAAGCGACGACACCATCACCTCGCACATGCCCACAAGCAAGACTCGGTTAATGCCATGGAGAGGAGGTCTGACGGCCACCGCCATGCACCCAGGCCATGGCGCTCCGCAGGGCACGCCCCACCCCACAAGCAAGCAATTAGAAGCGACGATTACCATCACCTCGCACATGCCCACAAGCAAGACGGTTAATGCCACGGACAGGAGGCCTGAACGGCCCCACCATGCACCCAGGCCATGGCGCTCCGCAGGGCACGCCCCACCCCACAAGCAAGCAATTAGAAGCTTACGATTTCCATCACCTCGCACATGCCCACAAGCAAGACGGTTAATGCCATGGAGAGGAGGTCTGATCGCCACCGCCATGCACCCAGGCCATGGCATCGCACTGTTTTTTTCCAAGAACATGCAGGGCACGCCCCACTCCCACAAGCAAGCAATTAGAAGCAACCAAAAATCGCCTCGCACATGCCCACACGCAAGATAGGTTAATACCATGCATGTGTCCCCGCCCACATCCAAGCCACCCCATCCCAAGCCCTTGGTCCTAGCGGCCGCGACTTACGCTTCGCCGCTGCCAAGCCCGCAAAGCATGTTCAAGGAATGTCCTTCGCTTTAGGTGAACCTCACGACACTAGCACCACGCCCGCATGCCCTCTCAAGCCATCACATGACGCTTGATTCTCGTGGAACCCGAATCACACCCGCCACATGCACAAATTTCTCAAAAGCACTTGATTGTGATACTAGATTGCGAAGTTGTGGTCTCGCCAGTGCAATCCCAACATCCCCCCGTAAAAACGCCTTGAAAACGCCTTCCTCTTTGTAAAAGAAATTTTTGGGGTTCGCCGAAAACGGTATCTGCCACGGGCGCTTTCAGCTACCGACTACGTGAGTACACGACCGCCATCATGGCACACACCTTGGCTCTCTCGAGGACCACCCACTAGCACACTTGCAAGTCATGGGTAGACAAGCTTGAGTGCATGGGGTGAGGGGGTGCATGGCACCTAGGAATGAGCCCCCTAAAGAGCAAAACGCAACTATTCACTCCCTACAGAGATGATATACTTTTTCGCCACCAACATAAGTTTTTTTTTGTACCTAGAGATCGAATTTTCGCACGATTTTTGCAGGCATGCTTAGAAGATATGATTACCCACCTCCTCAAATTTCATAATTTTTGGACACCCATAGAATATTTTACGAATTTTTACTTTTGAAACTTTAAAAAATCCGGAAAAATAGAAAATAAGCCGGATTGCCCCGAAACTTCTTGGGTAGCTTCCTTGGCACATAAGCTTAATTTTGGTCCCCCATATGCACGTGAGATTTTGCATAAATCAAGCACTTGCACGGCACTCAATGGTTTTGGCAAAGTTGTCGCGACTTGCCGTGGGCAAAGTTACGACATGTCCTCGACATTGTCATGATCGAAGTCGTGGCCTGGTCATGGCATTGTCACGACCGAAGTCGTGGCATGTCCGACATGGTTTTCGGGCTAGAGATCGAATTTTCGCGCCATTTTTTGCAGGCATGCTTAGTAAAACATGTTTAGCTTCCTCACCAAATTTCACGATTTTTGGACACCCGTGGAATTTTTTATGAATTTTTTCCACCTTCAAAAAATCCGGAAAAATAGAAAATGAGCCGGATTGCCGCGAAACTTCTTGGGTAGCTTCCTTGGCACATAAGCTTCAGTTTGGACCCCCATATGCACGTGAGATTTTGCATAAATCAAGCACTTGCACGGCACTCAATGGTTTGGCAAAGTCGCGACTGGCCGTGGGCAAAGTTATGACATGTCCTCGACATTGTCATGATCGAAGTCGTGGCCTGTCATGGCATTGTCAGCGACCGAAGTCGTGGCATGTCCGACATGGTTTTCGGCTAGAGATCGAATTTTCGCGCCATTTTTTGCAGGCATGCTTAGAAAACATGTTTAGCTTCCTCACCAAATTTCACGATTTTTGGACACCCGTGGAATTTTTATGAATTTTTTCCACCTTCAAAAATCCTAAAAATAGAAAATGATCCTGATTGCCCCGAAACTTCGGGTAGCTTCCTTTGGCACATAAGCTTCAGTTTGGACCCCCATATGCACGTGAGATTTTGCATAAATCAAGCACTTGCACGGCACTCAATGGTTTGGCAAGTCGCGACTTGGCAAAGTGTGCCATGACATCCCCCCGAAGTTAATTTCTATTGTTTTGGCCTCGAATTTTTTTGGGTAGCTTCATTGGCACCCACGACAGAGGTTTGTAGCCCACTTATCCGACACACACACGGTCTTTGTTCATGTCAAGCCTCAAGCCTCAAGCCCCAAGTCCAAGTCCAAGTCCTTTATATATTCAATTTAGATATATATATTTTTTTTGCAAAAAATGCCTTCCGGTCGGGAGTCGTGGAACTAAGGGCATAGCTGGCAGACAATGGAGTCCACCGCACACCTGCGGATCATGTGGGTGCCACTGGGGAGGGTCATGAGGGTGCCACTGGGGAGGGTCATGGGGGTGCGATGGTGGGCGGGTCACGGGCATAGCGATGGAGGGGCAGGGTGGGTACATGGCTTCCCCTAAAGAGCAAAACGCAACTTTTCTCTCCTGGCAGGAGATGATATACTTTTTCGCCAGCCAACATAAGTTTTTTTTGGTACCTAGAGACCGAATTTTCGCGCCATTTTTTGTAGGCAAGCTTAGAACGTTAAGATTGGCTTCCTCCCCAAATCTCATAATTTTTAGACACCCATATAATATTTTACGAATTTTTACTTTTGAAACTTCAAAAAATCCGGAAAAATAGAAAATGATCCGGATTGCCGCAAAACTACATGGGTAGCTTACTTGGCACATAAGCTTCAGTTTGGACCCCCATAAGCACGTGAGATTTTGCATAAATCATGCTCTTGCACGGCACTCAATGGTTTACAAAGAACGCGACTTGTCAGGCGTGCCATGACATGTCCTGACATTGTCATGGCGTTGTCGTGGCATGCCATGATTAAGTCTTGTGTGACTCATGGCATGTTTTGGGCATGTGAAGGGAATCCTTTGTAGCTAAGCCGTGGGTAAGTTGTGATAATTTCCCCACCACTCTCGCTCTTCGCCTCAAATTTCTTAGGTAGCTTATGAGGCACCCACGCACAAGGCCCTGGCCATGTCATATAGATGGCAAAGGCATGTGTGAAGGTGTAGCGATGTGATGGTTGAGACTTGGTATAATTGTTGGCATTTTTATTTGATCTTCAACCTCGATTTTAGAAATTCCGTAATTTTTAAAGTGGGCGGATTTTTGAGAGTAAAGGGGAGGGAGGGACGAATCAAGCAACAAGGGTCGACCAAGGATCGTGGGCAAAGAAGGCCACTCGCCACTTACAATACCCCGTCACAGATTTAAGTCGCCTGGCAGCGATTCTACCCGCCGGTGGGAATTTGTTCAAGGCGCCCCGGCGATTGATCCGCCAGACGGATCCACCAACGACACGCGGCTCAGCCAAGGCCCCTACCGCTGGCTCGGCAAACAAACGGCGGCACATGCATCGCTTCTAGCCCTGATTCTCGACTTCAGAGGCGCTCACCATAATCCAACGCACGGTAGCCACACATCGCTTTTCAACCAAGCGCCGATGACCAATTGTGCGAATCAACCGCCTCTCGCACTAGGTTGAATTACTATTGCGACACTATCATCGCAGGTAAAACTAACCTGCCTCACGACTCGCCTAAACCCAAACCACGCTCCCTATCGTGGGTGAACAATCCAACACTTGGTGAATTTCGCTTCACAATGATAGGAAGAGCCGACATCGGGATCAAAAAGCAACGCCGCTATGAACGCTTGGTCGCCACAAGCCGCTTATCCCCTGCGTGGTAACTTTTCCGACACCTCTAGCTTCAAATTCGGCGACTAAAGGATCGATAGGCCACGCCACGGTCAGACTGCATCGAAATCGTAATCAAACGAAGCTTTTACCCTTTGTTCCACACGAGATTGCTCGCTGAGCTCATCTTAGGACACCGCATCTTTAACAGATGTGCCGCCTCACCAAACTCCCCACCGACAATGTCTTCCGCCGGACGCTCCGCAGAGCGAGCCTCGGGGTCCAAAAAGAGGGGCCGCGCCCCGCCCCGATTCACTAATAAGTAAAATAACGCAAAGTAGTGGTATTTCACTTTCGCCGCCTCCGCCCCACTTATCCTACACCTCTCAAGTCATTTCACAAAGTCTGACCAGAGTCAAGCTCAACAGGTCTTCTTCCTCACGATTCTCGCCAAGCCCGCTCCTTTGGTCAGGGTTTCGCCGGATAGCAGACAGTGACAAGTGGGAATCTCGTTAATCCATTCATGCGCGCTACTAATTAGATGACGAGGCATTTGGCTACCTTAAGAGAGTCATAGTTACTCCCGCCGCTTACCCGCCGCTTTGGTTGAATTTCTTCACTTTGACATTCGTGAGCACCGCGTAAATCACATCATACAAGATCCGCAGGACCATCGCAATGCTTTGTTTTAATTAAACAATGGATTCCCTTGTCCGCACTCGCCTGAAGTCGATCGCTCGACGCCGGAGGGGACCCGGCGGCCCGCTCTCAGCCTGTCTCTCGGCCAAGACGCTGGCGACCGCCTCGCCACGGAGCAGCCGAAAGAGCACGCCGACACCGACGGTTCGGTCGGGACCCCGTGCTCACCTCGAGCCAATCCTTTTCCCGAGGTTACTGATCCATTTTGCCGACTTCCTTGCCTACATTGTTCCATCGACCGCAGGTCGCTCACCTTGAGACTGATGCGTTATGAGTACGACCGGGCGTGGGAGGCACTCGGCCTCCGACTTTCGCGGTCGCCGGGCGCACCGGACACCACGCGACGCGGCGGTGCTCTTCCAGCTCGCCGGACTTACCTCCTACCGAGCCGCTTCAGGTGGGCGCCGTTAAACGTAAAAGAGAACTCTTCCCGAGGCCCCCGCCGACGCCTCCGACTCCCTAACGCGTGCCGCCACCGCCACGCCCCGCTCAGAATTTTAACCCGATTCCTTTCGGCGCGCTGTTGCACGCTATCGACGGCCTCCCGCCTCTAGGATCGACTAACCCATGTGCAAGTGCCGCTCACATGGAACCTTTCCTCTTCGCCTTCAAAGTTCTCATTTGAATATTTGCTACTACCACCAAGATCCGCAGACCGACGGCCGCCCGCCGCTCGCGCTTCTGTTTTGCAACCGCCGCGCTTCTCCTACTCATCTGGCCTGGCACTTGCCCCGACGGCCGAGTATAGGTCGCGCGCTTTAGCGCCATCCATTTTCGGTGCTAGTTGATTCGGCAGGTGAGTTGTTACACACTCCTTAGCGGATTTCGACTTCCATGACCACCGCCCCGCCGCCTTAATCGACCAACACCCTTTCAGGATCTAGGTTAGCGCCAGCTGGGCACCGTGAACTCGCTCCTGCTCATCCCGCATCGCCGCTCGCTACCAAAAATGGCCCACTTGGAGCTCTCGATTCGCGGAGCGCTGCTCAATCTGAGCAGCCGCTACCGGCCCTACCTATTTAAAGTTTGAGAATAGGTCGAGGGCGTTGCGCCCCCGATGCCTCTAATCATTGGCTTTACCCGACAGAACTCGCACATGAGCTCCAAATATCCCGAGGGAAACTTCGAGGAACCAGCCATTAGACTCGCTCGATTAGTCTTTCGCCTCTATACCCAAGTCGATTTAACGATTTGCATCGCCAAGATCGCCGCGGCCTCCACCGAAGTTTCTTCGCTTCGCCCGCCAGCATAGTTCACCATCTTTCGTCCCGACAGTATGCTCTCACTAACCCTTCACGTAAGATCAAGGTCGGTCGGGCGGTGCACAAGCGGGTTCCCACTCAATCAGCCTTCCTTGCGCTTACGGTTTGCTCGCCCGCTGACTCGCACACATGTCGACTTTGGTCCGTGTTTCAAGATCGGCCGAATGGGAGCCCGCAGTCGACGCCAGAGCACGCAGTGCCGGCACGCCGCGGACGGCCGCCGCCATCCACAACCGCTGACGACGACGCTCCGCGAGCATATCAACACCGCTTGGGCCGCCGCACTACTGGCCGGATCAAGGCCCCGAAGCCGACGGCGGACGGCCGACGCTGCTCCACATCCGACCGGACGCATCGCCAGCCCCCATCCGCTTCCTCCCGACAATTTCAAGCACTATTTGACTTTCTTTTCAAAGTCCTTTTCATCTTTCCTCGCAGATTTGTTCGCTATCTGCCTTCGCCAGATTTAGCCTTGACGGAATTTACCGCCTGACGGGTCGATTCCCAAACAACCCGACTACGACAAATACTGCAGTGCGACAGGTCCGGCACGACGGTTTCACTCTCCTCGCGCTTCTTCCAGGGACTTCGTCTGGCCCGGCCGAGGACGCTCCAGATTACACCGGACGCCGAGGGCGACCGATTCTCATGGTGGGCTTTTCCTGCTCGCCGCTACTAGGGAATCCTCGCGTTTCTTTTCCTCCGCTTATTGATATGCTTAAACTCACGGTGGCCCCGCCGACCTGGGTCGCGCTAGAGCGCTTTCTTGCTTGCACGGTCTCGCAGCCTTGCACAAAGGGACATCATGCGCACGGCCGCTCGAGGCTTTCGCCGCCCACCGTGAACGTGGCGGCCATCACTGTGGGCTCGCTTAACCATCCGCGAGGCAATGCTCGCGGAGGCCAACTCGCCAAGCGCCCCTCCGATCGCTCGAGGGGCGCCTGGGTTTGGGACAAAGAATGCGTGACACCCAGCAGACGTGTCTCTACTTAATGGCTTCGGCGCAACTTATGCTCAAAGACTCGATGGTTCACTTCGGATTCTCGCACCACACCAAGTATCGTGATTTCGCCACGCTCTTCATCGGCGCGAGCCGAGATATCCGCTGTCGAGTCATTTTAGACACCATTCTCGCGATTTACTTCCCGAGCTGGATCCGTGATCCGGATCGCCGGCTACGACGCTTGTTCGAAGTTCCTTACGCTGGCCGGCCGGCCATAGTTGTTGTGGTCGCCCGGCACACTAGCTGAAGACGCAGGCCGCTTCTTGCGCTTCTCAAGAAGTGGTCGGGCAACTCGGGCAATGTGGACCCCTCGTGTGCCTCCCCGAGATTAATTCAACCAGCCGCAAGTCGCCCCGCTTATGCAGGCATCAACAATGATCCTTCCGCAGTTCACCTACTGAAACCTTGTTACGATTTCTCCTTCCTCTAAATGATAAGGTTCGCGACTTCGCGACGCCGCCGGCAATAACCGCCCACCTCGCCGCGATCCGAACACTTCACCTGACCATTCAATCGGCAGGAGCGACGCAAGGCGGTGTACAAAGGGCGTGGACGTAGTCAACGCCGAGCCGATGACTCGCGCTACTAGGAATTCCTCGCTGAAGACCAACAATTGCAATGATCTATCCCCATCACGATGAAATTTCAAAGATTACCCGCCCGCTTGGCCAAGGCTATAGACTCGCTGAATACATCGCTGTAGCGCTGCGGCGCCCGTAACATCTAAGGGCATCACAGCACTGCTATTGCCTCAAACTTCCTTGGCCTAAGCGCCATAGTCCCTCTAAGAAGCCGTCACGTGAGGGTCGCCCCGCATAGCTAGTTAGCAGGTCGAGGTCTCGCTCGCTAACTAATTAACTGCATAAATCGCTTCCACCAACTAAGAACGGCCATGCACCACCACCCATAGAATCAAGAAAGAGCTCACCACAATCCTTACTATGTCCGACCTGGTAAGTTTCCTGTCGAGTCAAATTAAGCCGCAGTTCCACTCCTGGTGGTGCCCTTCCACACCTTTAAGTTTCACCTTTGGCGACCATACTCCCTGAACTCCAAAACTTTGATTTCTCATAAGGTGCCACGAGTCCTAAAAGCAACATCCGCCGATCCCTGGCTCAAGATCGCTTATGGTCGAGACTAGACGGTATCCGATCGCCTTCGAGCCCCCAACTTTCGCTTCGATTAATGAAAACATCCTGGCAAATGCTTTCAGCTTGTTCGCCTTTCATAAATCCAAGAATTTCACCTCCGACTATGAAATACTAATGCCCCGATCGTCCCTGTTAATCATTACTCCGATCCCGAAGGCCAACACAATAGGATCAGAATCCTATGATGTTATCCCATGCTAATGTATCCAGAGCGTAGTGTCACGGATAATTTCTAGAAGTCTCCAGAACATATGGGAACACCCCAGAAGGATTAAGATTTCTAGAAGTTTCCCGAAGACTCTCGAATACCCCGGAAGGACCAAAAGGTTCTAGAAGATTCTAGAACACTCTGGAATGACCTGGAAGGATCAAGAGGATTCTAGAATACTCTAGAATGCCCCAGAAGAATCGGGAGAATACACTAGGTCACTCTAGAACATTATGGAACATTCTAGAATCCTATAGAACCATGTAGAATATTGTAAGAGACTCTTGTACATATTAAAGTTCTAAGATACTCTAGAACCTTCCTGAAAGAGGTGGAAGGCTAGGCTAGCACTATAAATAGGAGAAAAGGTTCTCATTTGGAACCAACCAAGTTTTCCACACATTCAAGATTTGAAAGCATTTATCAAGAGTTCTCTTGCCTCCATTCTCTACTTCCTAGCCAAACCTCTTAGCACACATAACACTAGTTCGAGATTGAGGTCGACTTAGCTACCGCAAGGGCGTAAAGGAGCTAAGGCCGCACGTGAGCTTGTTAAGGGAACAACCTCGTGACGCTTGGTATCGTGAGCCAGGTTCGAAGTTTGTGTTGTGTATACTAGTGAGTATGGTCGAAACGCTGATGCTACTACATCACCATGACCGAGGAGCGAGGTAGGGACACCATGCCTGTCCAGCAAGGCAAGAAGAAGCGAGACCAAAGTAAGGCTCGTGAAGTAAGTGCCTTGGAGCAAGTTGTTGGAGAGCTTGGTGAAAGACTTGAAAGGGTCGAGAATAGTTCAACCTTGTTGGAGAACCATATGTTTGAACAACTTGGCCTTGTCAAGGATGATCTAGGTGATCTAGATTCACGATATGTCCAATTGGAGGCTAAGGTGATGGACGCTATCCAAAACTTGCACGTTAGCATCGAGGGGATGCGAGAAGAATTGGCATTATGTAAGAAGGCCGCTGCCATTGGAGGAGCAACAATCACCTTGACCAATCCCTCCAAGGTGGACTACCCGAAGCCATCCAAGTTCCATGGAGCTAGAGATGCCAAAGAAGTAGAAAACTACTTGTGGCAAATGGAGCAATACTTTGATAATCTCAATCTTGAGGATGAGATATCAAAGATCAAGACTGCAACGTCCTACCTAGCCGACACAGCCATGTTATGGTGGCGAAGAAGGTTTGCTGACATGTAGCAGCATTGTACGAATCGACACGTGACGACTTCAGAAGGGAGCTCAAAAGACATTTTTATCCAGAGAATGTCGTCTTTGAGGCGCGCAAGAAGCTAAGGGAGCTAAGACAACGAGGTACGATTCGAGACTATGTGAAGGATTTCACAACCCTTATGCTTCAAATCCCCAACTTGTCCCAAGAGGATCTACTCTTCTATTTCATTGATGGGCTGCAAAGTCGGGCTAAACAAGAAGTACAACGACTAAGCCGCCCAAACTGTGGATGAAGCAATAGTCCGCCGAAGTCCTTAATGGACTTCCATCACCAAGGCCATACGTACATTCAAGAGAAGGGATAAGAATCCGGCCAAAGGTAGGGATAATCATGAAAATGTTAAAGACAACCAACGAAGGCCACCATTCAGAGGAGGAGATAGGAGCTCAGGACGTAATGAATATGAGGCAAAGAAGAAGTCCTTTGTGCCGAAGGGAGGTTGCTTCGCGGTGCAAAGGGCCACATACCATGAAGGATCGCCTCTGCTTGATCCTTGCTCGGCCATGGTAGAGCGACAAGAAGCAGAGGGTCGTGGTGAGGAGACGAGTAAGACGGGTCTCTCCAAATCCTTAACGCCTTAAGGCCAAGCCAATGCCAACGACGCCTAGCAAGTGGGCTCATGTACGCCGAGGCGATATCAACCGGAGACCAACAAGGGCATTGATCGACACCTGTGCAACCCATAATTTTGTAATCAAGAGGAGGCCAAGAGGCTTGGTCTTCGCGGGAAAAAGGGTGAGGGTTGGCTCAAGACTGCCAACGCCAAGGCTCAACCCCTTAATGGCATAAAGACGAGGGGTGGATCTACGCCAGGCACTTGGAAGGGCCAAGTGGACCTCTTGGCACCAATGGATGACTTCCACCGCCCTAGGGATGGATTTCCGAGGCGTGTAAATCGCTATCCCTATGCCATCATTTAGCACCGTGATGTATCCTTGAGAAAGGATCATCATATGATACCGACATTGGAAACTCCCAATGAGCAGAGATAGCGAGGCTAAGACACTGCTTGCAATGCAATTTGCCAAGGGGGCAAAGAGAGGAGAGCCGACATTCCTAGCCGCTCTAAGGTGGATGAAGGAACTAAGGGCCGACTGTCATACCACCAATAATTCAAGCCGTCCTTGAGGAGAATAAGGACGTAATGCCGACAAAACTACCTGACAAGCTACCACCCAGGAGGGAGGTGGACCATAAGATCGAGTTAGAACCAGGTACTAAGCCACCTGCAATGGCACCATACCGTATGGCACCGAGGGAGCTTGAGGAGCTTCGCCACCAACTCAATGAGCTGTTGAAAACTGGAATGATAAGACCGGCCGAAGGCACCTTATGGCGCGCCAAAGATTGTTCCAAAAGAAGCACGATGGGACATTGAGGATGTGCGTGGACTACCGAGCGCTCAATAAGGTAACTATTAAGAACCATTATCCCATTCCTTTGATTGCTGATCTTTTTGATAGACTTGGTGGAGCCAAGATCTATACAAAGATGGATTTGCAAAAAGGTTACTACCAAGTTCGAATAGCTGAAGGAGATGAACCAAAACGTACGCGCCACACGATATGGTTCGCTTGAGTGGTTAGTCATGCCATTCGCTAACCAATGCTCCAAAGAACATTTTGCACACTCATGAATAAAATCTTTCAACCTTACTTGGACCGATTCGTAGTAGTATACTTGGATGACATCGTGATCTACAGTAACACGATGGAGGAACACGAGAACACCTACGGATCGTATTCCAAGTGCTTCGTGAACATGAACTCTATGTGAAGAGGGAAAAGTGTACGTTTGCCATGGAAGAGGTGCATTTCCTGGGCCACATCATTGGACATGGGAAGCTAAGAATGGACTACACCAAGGTGAGGGCAATAATAGATTGGGAGGTACCAACCAAGGTAATCGAAAGTTACGCTTCTTTCCTTGGCCTAGTGAATTATTATCGATTTATCTATCGAGGAATATTCCAAGAGGGCAGCCCCATTAACGGACTTACTCAAAAAGGGGAAGAAATGGGAGTGGACTGATCTATGTCAAAAGGCATTTGAAGACTTAAAGTCCGCAGTAAGCCAAGAGCCTGTTCTAGCCCTACCGCACTTTAGCAAACCATTTGTAGTCCACACCGACAAGGCCTGATTTTGCTATTGGGGAGTGTTGATGCAAGAGATGCACCCAATAGCATTTGAAAGCCGCAAGCAAAACGAGACAGAACGTCGATACATCGGGCAAGAAAAGGTGATGACACCGTGGGTCCATTGCTTCGCCAAGGCAGGGAGACACTACCGTTAGGCACACTTTACCATTAAGACAGATAATGTGGCAACGAGCTACTTTCGCACTCCGTAATAGTTGTCGCCTACAAGCAAGGTGGAAAGACTTCTTGGCCGAATTTGACTACACGTTGGAGTATAAGCCAGGTAAAGCCAACATAGTAGCTGACGCCCTTAGTAGGAAGGTGGAGCTCGCAGCCATAAGCCAAGTCAAAGGGGACTTGATCACACGCATTAGAGAAGGGCTTGAACACGATCCTATGGCAAAAGAGCTAATAAGGCTAGCCAAAGAGGGTAAGACCGAACGGGTTGCGGTAGAGGACTACTTACTCTACACCAAGGGACATCGCCTTTACGTCCCAAAATGGGGAAGCCTACGAAGAGACCTCATCAAGGAGTGCCATGATACAAAGTGGGCTGGTCATCCTGGTCAAAAGCGCACAATGGCACTTGTTGAGACAAAGCCTTACTTTTGGCCAAAGACGGGGAAACCGTGAGAGCTTTATGTGAAGACTTGTCTTGTGTGCCAACAAGACAAAGTGGAGAACAAGCACCGGCAGATTATTAGAGCCATTACCCATTCCAGAGCACCCTTGGGAGTCTATCTCCATGGACTTCATCAGTGCCTTACCGAAGTCCGAGGGATTTAGGTCTATCATGGTGGTGATAGACCGATTTTCTAAGTATGGGACGTTCATCCCGTGCTCGAAGGATTGTACTGCCGAGGAAGCTGCCCGGGGTTTCTTCAAGAATGTGGTTAAGTATTGGGGACTACCGAGAAGCATTGTGAGTGACCGAGACCCCTGCTTTCACAAGGCACTCGACAGAGTTATTTAAGCCGCCGTGACTAACTCAACTTCTACAAGCTTTCACCCTCAAACTGATGGACAAACTGAGAGGGTGAATGCCTTGTTAGAATGTTACCTTCGGCACTTTGTGAGTGCTAATCAACGAGATTGGGCAAAGCTCTTAGACATAGCCCACCCTTCTTATAACCTACAAATAAGCCAAATGAGGCTACGGCAAAGTCCGCTTGAACTAGCCATAGGGCAACAACCTTTGACACCACACACGTTGGTAACACCACTTCCAGATGGGAAAAGTCCAGGAGCACTCAAGATGGCAAAGTCTTGGGAGGAGAACGCCGATCTAGCCCGATCATGCTTGGAGAAGGCTCATAAACGCATGAAGAAATGGGCGTATAAGAAGAGAAGGCCAAAGGAGTATACTATTGGTGACTTAGTCTTCTGAAGCTTCTACCTCAACAATTTAAAGCATTACGAAGCTTACACAAAGGCCTAGTCCAAGATATGAAGGGCCGCTCTCGTCATCGCTAGAATAGGTAAGGTCTCATATAAGCTCAATTTACCGAACTCTTTAAAATACATCCGGCCTTCCATGTTAGTATGCTTAAACCATATCATGGAGATGCGAAGATCCAAGCCGAGGATTCTCAAGACGAGCGCCACCGATAGTGACTAAATCTTATGACAAAGAGATTGAAGCTGCTTGCGTAAAAGTGGTGTAAACGGGAGTTCTCGCCAAAATCATTACTTAATTAAATGGAAAGGATCAATTAATCAAGCAACCTGGGAAACTAGGAGGACCTGCGGGCGCTTTCAGAATCACCTTGAGGTCACAAGGCAACGAGGGCTACAAATTAGGTGGGGAGGATGTCACTGGATAATTTCTAGAAGTCTCCGTAACATATGGGAACACCCTGCATGATTAAGATTTCTAGAAGTTTCAAGACTCTCGAATACCCTGTATGACCAAAAGGTTCTAGAAGATTCTAGAACACTGAATGACCTAGAAGGATCAAGAGGATTCTAGAATACTCTAGAATGCCCCAGAAGAATTGAGAATACACTAGGTCACTCTAGAACATTATGGAACATTCTAGAATCCTATAGAACCATGTAGAATATTGTAAGAGACTCTTGTACATATTAAAGTTCTAAGATACTCTAGAACCTTCCTGAAAGAGGTGGAAGGCTAGGCTAGCACTATAAATAGGAGAAAAGGTTCTCATTTGGAACCAACCAAGTTTTCCACACATTCAAGATTTGAAAGCATTTATCAAGAGTTCTCTTGCCTCCATTCTCTACTTCCTAGCCAAACCTCTTAGCACACATAACACTAGTTCGAGATTGAGGCTGACTTAGCTACTGCAAGGGGCAGAAAGGAGCTAAGGCCGCACGTGAGCTTGTTAAGGGAACAACTCCGTGACAGTAGGCTTGCTTTGAGCACTCTAATTTCTTCAAAGTAACAAAGACGAGGCACGACCCTACCAATTAAGGCCAGGAGCGCATCGCCGTTAGAGTGGGACGAGCCGACCGGCACACCGCAGGCGACCGATCGACCCAACCCAAGGTCCAACTACGAAGCTTTTTAATCGCAACAACTTAAATATACGCTATTGAGCCGAATTACCGCTACCGCCGCACCGCATTTGCCCTCCAATGGATCCTCGTTAAGGATTTAGATTGTACTATTCCAATTACTGCACTGATGAGCCCAGATTGTTATTTATTGTCACTACCTCCCCGTCGATTGGGTAATTTGCGCGCCGCCGCTTTCCTTGGATGTGGTAGCCGCCAGGCTCCTCTCCTAATCGAACCCTAATTTCTCCGCCACCCGTCACCACCATGGTAGGCCACTATCCTACCATCGAAAGTTGATAGGCGTAAATTTGAATGATGCGTCGCCAAGACAATGGCCGCGGCGATCCGCCGAGTTATCATGAATCATCGTGAGCAACGCGCGAGCCCGCTGACCTTTTATCTAATAAATGCGCCCTTCCGTGAGCTCGGGTTTGTCGCACGATTAGCTCTAGAATTACTACTAAGCTATCCGAGCAGTAGATACCATCAAACAAACTATAATCGATTTAATGAGCCATTCGCAGCTTCACACCTCAATTTGTTCATACTTACACATGCATGGCTTAATCTTTGAGACAAGCATATGACTACCGGCAGATCAACCAGGTAGCAATCCTCATTTGGCGCATCAAGACGCCGCACAACCCTCCCGACACATGGCCAAGAAGGTCATAGCATGCCAAGTGCGATCGCTATGCAAGAATTAGGTCTATGTTGGGACATGCGAGGGCATTCGACGACCAGATCCACAAAGATGCACCGTGATCCGAGAGATCGCTGAGTCTCATCGCCACCCTCGCCTACGATTGTGGCTTCTGATGGAACACAAGGGCTACTTTATGGTCCTCCGCAAACCCTATATTTCGAGGGAGCTGATGGATGGAGGGACATACAGGGATAATAAATTCCACATCAATGGGTAGGCGACACAAGGGCAACCATCATCGCATCACAAAACACCGAGGGCATCAATCAATGCCAATGGGTAGGGATGAGGAGGATAGCCCGCAGACCGCTCGATGCACAAGCACTGAGCCACCAACAGAACAATCAAATCACCACTCACACACCAAAGACGTATTATTTCAACCAACGCCACCAAACGACCACACACACCCCGCATGCCCAAGGGCACACGAGCAA
>JAVHNK010000044.1:30000-32500 GCA_031216115.1 Senna siamea
CCTAAACCCTAAACCCTAAACCCTAAACCCTAAACCCTAAACCCTAAACCCTAAACCCTAAACCCTAAACCCTAAACCCTAAACCCTAAACCCTAAACCCTAAACCCTAAACCCTAAACCCTAAACCCTAAACCCTAAACCCTAAACCCTAAACCCTAAACCCTAAACCCTAAACCCTAAACCCTAAACCCTAAACCCTAAACCCTAAACCCTAAACCCTAAACCCTAAACCCTAAACCCTAAACCCTAAACCCTAAACCCTAAACCCTAAACCCTAAACCCTAAACCCTAAACCCTAAACCCTAAACCCTAAACCCTAAACCCTAAACCCTAAACCCTAAACCCTAAACCCTAAACCCTAAACCCTAAACCCTAAACCCTAAACCCTAAACCCTAAACCCTAAACCCTAAACCCTAAACCCTAAACCCTAAACCCTAAACCCTAAACCCTAAACCCTAAACCCTAAACCCTAAACCCTAAACCCTAAACCCTAAACCCTAAACCCTAAACCCTAAACCCTAAACCCTAAACCCTAAACCCTAAACCCTAAACCCTAAACCCTAAACCCTAAACCCTAAACCCTAAACCCTAAACCCTAAACCCTAAACCCTAAACCCTAAACCCTAAACCCTAAACCCTAAACCCTAAACCCTAAACCCTAAACCCTAAACCCTAAACCCTAAACCCTAAACCCTAAACCCTAAACCCTAAACCCTAAACCCTAAACCCTAAACCCTAAACCCTAAACCCTAAACCCTAAACCCTAAACCCTAAACCCTAAACCCTAAACCCTAAACCCTAAACCCTAAACCCTAAAACCCTAAACCCTAAACCCTAAACCCTAAAACCCTAAACCCTAAACCCTAAACCCTAAACCCTAAACCCTAAACCCTAAACCCTAAACCCTAAACCCTAAACCCTAAACCCTAAACCCTAAACCCTAAACCCTAAACCCTAAACCCTAAACCCTAAACCCTAAACCCTAAACCCTAAACCCTAAACCCTAAACCCTAAACCCTAAACCCTAAACCCTAAACCCTAAACCCTAAACCCTAAACCCTAAACCCTAAACCCTAAACCCTAAACCCTAAACCCTAAACCCTAAACCCTAAACCCTAAACCCTAAACCCTAAACCCTAAACCCTAAACCCTAAACCCTAAACCCTAAAACCCTAAACCCTAAACCCTAAACCCTAAACCCTAAACCCTAAACCCTAAACCCTAAACCCTAAACCCTAAACCCTAAACCCTAAACCCTAAACCCTAAACCCTAAACCCTAAACCCTAAACCCTAAACCCTAAACCCTAAACCCTAAACCCTAAACCCTAAACCCTAAACCCTAAACCCTAAACCCTAAACCCTAAACCCTAAACCCTAAACCCTAAACCCTAAACCCTAAACCCTAAACCCTAAACCCTAAACCCTAAACCCTAAACCCTAAACCCTAAACCCTAAACCCTAAACCCTAAACCCTAAACCCTAAACCCTAAACCCTAAACCCTAAACCCTAAACCCTAAACCCTAAACCCTAAACCCTAAACCCTAAACCCTAAACCCTAAACCCTAAACCCTAAACCCTAAACCCTAAACCCTAAACCCTAAACCCTAAACCCTAAACCCTAAACCCTAAACCCTAAACCCTAAACCCTAAACCCTAAACCCTAAACCCTAAACCCTAAACCCTAAACCCTAAACCCTAAACCCTAAACCCTAAACCCTAAACCCTAAACCCTAAACCCTAAACCCTAAACCCTAAACCCTAAACCCTAAACCCTAAACCCTAAACCCTAAACCCTAAACCCTAAACCCTAAACCCTAAACCCTAAACCCTAAACCCTAAACGCTAAACCCTAAACCCTAAACCCTAAACCCTAAACCCTAAACCCTAAACCCTAAACCCTAAACCCTAAACCCTAAACCCTAAACCCTAAACCCTAAACCCTAAACCCTAAACCCTAAACCCTAAACCCTAAACCCTAAACCCTAAACCCTAAACCCTAAACCCTAAACCCTAAACCCTAAACCCTAAACCCTAAACCCTAAACCCTAAACCCTAAACCCTAAACCCTAAACCCTAAACCCTAAACCCTAAACCCTAAACCCTAAACCCTAAACCCTAAACCCTAAACCCTAAACCCTAAACCCTAAACCCTAAACCCTAAACCCTAAACCCTAAAAACCCTAAACCCTAAACCCTAAACCCTAAACCCTAAACCCTAAACCCTAAACCCTAAACCCTAAACCCTAAACCCTAAACCCTAAACCCTAAACCCTAAACCCTAAACCCTAAACCCTAAACCCTAAACCCTAAACCCTAAACCCTAAACCCTAAACCCTAAACCCTAAACCCTAAACCCTAAACCCTAAACCCTAAACCCTAAACCCTAAACCCTAAACCCTAAACCCTAAACCCTAAACCCTAAACCCTAAACCCTAAACCCTAAACCCTAAACCCTAAACCCTAAACCCTAAACCCTAAACCCTAAACCCTAAACCCT
>JAVHNK010000044.1:45000-48914 GCA_031216115.1 Senna siamea
ACCCAAACCCCTAAACCCTAAACCCTAAACCCTAAACCTTAAAAACCCTAAACCCTAAACCCTAAACCCTAAACCCTAAACCCTAAACCCTAAACCCTAAACCCTAAACCCTAAACCCTAAAACCCTAAACCCTAAACCCTAAACCCTAAAACCCTAAACCCTAAACCCTAAACCCTAAACCCTAAACCCTAAACCCTAAACCCTAAACCCAAAACCCTAAACCCTAAACCCTAAACCCTAAACCCTAAACCCTAAACCCTAAACCCTAAACCCTAAACCCTAAACCCTAAACCCTAAACCCTAAACCCTAAAAACTCCTAAACCCTAAACCCTAAACCCTAAACCCTAAACCCTAAACCCTAAACTAACCCTAAACCCTAAACCCTAAACCCTAAACCCTAAACCCTAAACCCTAAACCCTAAACCCTAAACCCTAAACCCTAAACCCTAAACCCTAAACCCTAAACCCTAAACCCTAAACCCTTAAACCCTAAACCCTAAACTCTAAACCCTAAACCCTAAACCCTAAACCCTAAACCCTAAACCCTAAACCCTAAACCCTAAACCCTAAACCCTAAACCCTAAACCCTAAACCCTAAACCCTAAACCCTAAACCCTAAACCCTAAACCCTAAACCCTAAACCCTAACTCCTAAACCCTAAACCCTAAACCCTAAACCCTAAACCCTAAACCCTAAACCCTAAACCCTAAACCCTAAACCCTAAAAACCCTAAACCCTAAACCCTAAACCCTAAACCCTAAACCCTAAACCCTAAACCCTAAACCCTAAACCCTAAACCCTAAACCCCAAACCCTAAACCCTAAACCCCAACCCTAAACCCTAACCCCCAAACCCCAAACCCCAAACCCTAAACCCTAAACCCTAAACCCTAAACCCTAAACCCTAAACCCCTAAACCCTAAACCCTAAACCCTAAACCCTAAATCCCTAAACCCTAAACCCTAAAACCCCTAAACCCTAAACCCCAAACCCTTAAACCCTAAACCCTAAAAACCCTAAACCCTAAACCCCAAACCCCAAACTCCTAAACCCTAAAACTCCTAAACCCCAAACCCTAAACCCTAAACCCTAAACCCTAAACCCTAAACCCCAAACCCTAAACCCTAAACTCCCAAAACCCTAAACCTCAAACCCCAAACCCTGGGAACTCAACTCTGAACCCCAAACCCCAAACCCTAAACCCTAAACCCTACAACCCTAAACCCTAAAAACCCTAAAACCCTAAACCCTAAACCACCTAAACCCTAAACCACCTTTTTTAACCCAAAACCCTAAACCACCTTAACCCTAAATCAGAAACCTTCTAAACCCTAAACCACCTTAAACCCTAAACCTTAAACCACCTTAAACCCTAAACCCTAAACCCTAAACCCTAAACCTAACGTAAACGAACCCTTAAGCTTGAAACCCTGATTTCAATTCAAATTTCTAAGCCTCATCCCAGTCCTTCCGGCTTTTGACCTTCTTCCATACGACATCCGCCCTATCTCCTCACTGCAAATTAAAAGGTCTTTACGCGAGCGCCACTGCCTCATTGATTCATTGAAACCAGACCCATCGACCGGCTTCTCGGACGTCAGCAGACAGTTTCTGAAAAACAGATGCCTGATTGAGGCCGCATGCGACCAGATCATTTTAACAGACGTTGGGATCGGGCAGGGATTTTTCAAAAATTGGCAGGAAGGTCGGCCGCAGTTCACCATTCTAGGGCATACCTTCCTAAATCTCGCCGAGATTTCTTGCACGAGGATCGTGGCACTCAAAACTAGGTGGGCTCGCTTCTTTAATTCACAGCCTTGGCGTAGGTGTCACAAGATAAAACTGGACGCTGAATTGAGGCCTTGGTCAGCCATTTCAATTCTACCCTGAACTTAGTCACCGCCCTGACCTCTAGTCCATACGAATTCAACATCTTCTGCTCCCTAGCCGTGCGCCTTTAGCGCCGACGCTGGTTGCATTGAAACCAGGACTACCACAGGGCTTCGACGCCGGTCCTGGCTTCTTGAAAAACGCACGCTCTGGGATGAGGTCGGGTGGGCGACTCGATCAATTCTTCGTAGGTAGATCGTGCTGCGGAACTTTTCAAATGCGTTCGCGTGTCAGCCATGGTTCACTCATCTGGGCATATCTTCCACAATCTCGGCGAGATTTTTGCACAAGATCTGGGGCACTCTTGAAACCTAGACTCCCTCGCTTTTTAATTCGGCAGGTCTCACAAAGGCGACAAAACGGACGTGAATTGAGGCCTTGGCGCCCATTTCACCTCGCCCCGGAACTTAGTCCCCCGCTTGGGACCTCTTCCATACGGTAATCTCGCCCCATCTCTCTCAGCCGTATAGGCCTTTACGCCGACGCTGGTTGCAGATTGGAAACTAGACTACAGCTTCGATTGCAGAGTCCGGCTCCTTTGAAAATAGACGCCGGATGAGGTCAGTGGCTTCTACCATTTTTAATTTTCGGGCAGGATCGGGTGGATTTTTCATAAATTCGCAAGTGTCAGCCTTAGGTCACTCATCTGGGAATATCTTCCCAAATCTCGCGAGATTTTGCACGAGATCTAGGGCACTCAAAACTAGGGCTCCTCGCCTATTCGCGGTGCTCGCACAGAGGCAAACGGACGTGAATTGAGGCTCTTGAGCGCCTTGGCTTCATTTCACTGGCCTCGAACTTAGTCCCCTTTTCGACCTTCCGCACGCAATCTTCGCCCTATCTCCCTAGCCCGTAAGGCCTTTAGCGCCAAGCTGGTTGCATTGGAAACTAGACTTCACCGGTTTCGACGTGGTATCCGTTCTTGAAAAACAGACGCCGGATGAGTGAACTAACGCCGACACCTGGCGAATTTTTGAAAAATCCACGCGATCCTGGCCGGTAAAATTGATCCGTCGCCACTACTCATCCGACGCCTGCTTTTTCAAGAACCTGATACCACGCCGAAGACCCGCGAGTCTAGTTTCCAATGCAACCAGCTTGGCGCTAAAAGGCCTTCTGGCAAGGGAGAGAGGACGAGATTCGTGCAGAAGGGTCGAAACGGGAGTAAGTTCAAGGTCGAATTGAAATGGGCGCCAAGGCCTCAATTCACGTCCGTTTTGTGCGCAGGACCTGCCGAATGAAAGGCGAGGGAGCCTAGTTTCAAGTGCCCCAGATCTCGTGCAAAATCTCGCGAGATTGTGGAAGATATGCCCAGATGAGTGAACTAACGCTGACACCTGCGAATTTTTGAAAAATTCACGCGATCCTGCCCGAAAATTGATCTGGTCGCCACGGCCTCATCCGACGTCTGTTTTTCAAGAACCGGATACCACGTCGAAGCCCTGTGAGTCTAGTTTCCAATACAACCAGCGTCGCGCTAAAAGGCCTTCTGGCTAGGGAGATAGGACGAGATTCGTGCGGAAGGGTCGAAACGGGACTAAGTTTAGGGCCGAATTGAAATGGGCGCCAAGGCCTCAATTCACGTCCGTTTTGTGCGCAGACTCGAATGAAAGGCGAGGGAGTCTAGTTTCAAGTGCCCCAGATCTCGTGCAAAATCTCGCGAGATTGTGGAAGATATGCCCAGATGAGTGAACTAACGCTGACACCTGCGAATTTTTGAAAAATTCACGCGATCCTGGCTGAAAATTGATCTGGTCGCCACGGCCTCATCCGACGTCTGTTTTTCAAGAACCGGATACCACGTCGAAGACCGGTGAGTCTAGTTTCCAATGCAACCAGCTTGGCGCTAAAAGGCCTTCTGGCAAGGGAGAGAGGACGAGATTCGTGCAGAAGGGTCGAAACGGGAGTAAGTTTAGGGTCGAATTGAAATGGGCGCCAAGGCCTCAATTCACGTCCGTTTTGTGCGCAGGACCTGCCGAATGAAAGGCGAGGGAGCCTAGTTTCAAGTGCCCTAGATCTCGTG
>JAVHNK010000045.1:0-14000 GCA_031216115.1 Senna siamea
TTTCCTTTCCTTAAAAATAATACTAATGTACATCTCTTGAAAATTCTAATGAGCTTCAAGAATAAATTTCCCTTTCTTGAAAAATAAACCTAATGTACATCTCTTTAAAATTGTAACGAGCTTCAAGAATAAATTTCCCTTTCTTGAAAAATAATACTAATGTACATCTCTTTAAAATTCTAATAAGGTCGAAGAATAAATTTCCCTTTCATGGAAAATAATACAAATGTACATCTCTTGAAAATTCTAATAAGCTTCAAGAATAAAATTCCCTTTCTTGAGAAATAATACTAATATACATCCCTTTAAAATACTAATGAGCTTCAAGAATAAATTTCCTTTTCTTGGAAAAAAAAACTAATGTGCATTTCTTTAAAATTCTAATGAGCTTCAAGAATAAATTTCCCTTTCTTGAATAATAAACCTAATGTACATCTCTTTAAAATTGTAACGAGCTTCAAGAATAAATTTACCTTTCTTGAAAAATAATACTAATGTACATCTCTTGAAAATTCTAATAGGGTTGAACAATAAATTTTCCTTTCTTGAAAAATAATACTAATATACATCTCTTTAAAATTCTAATCAGCTTCAAGAATAAAATTCCCTTTCTTGAAAAATAATACTAATGTGCATCTCTTTAAAATTCTAATAAGATTCAAGAATCAATTTCACTTTCTTGAAAAATAATACTAATGTGCATCTCTTTAAAATTCTAATGAGCTTCAAGAATAAATTTCCCTTTCTTGGAAAATAATACTAATGTACATCACTTGAAATTTCTAATAAGCTTCAAGAATAAAATTCCCTTTCTTGAAAAAATAATACTAATATACATCTCTTTAAAATTCTAATGAGCTTCAAGAATAAATTTCCCTTTCCTGGAAAATAATACTAATGTACATCTCTTTAAAATTCTAATGAGCTTCAAGAATCAATTTCACTTTCTTGAAAAATAATACTATTGTGCATCTCTTTAAAATTCTAATAAGATTCAAGAATCAATTTCACTTTCTTGAAAATAATACTAATGTGCATCTCTTTAAAATTCTGATGAGCTTCAAGAATAAATGTCCCTTTCTTGGAAAATAATACTAATGTACATCTCTTTAAAATTCTAATAAGCTTCAAGAATAAATTTTCCTTTCTTGAAAAATAATACTAATGTGCATCTCTTTAAAATTCTAATGAGCTTCAAGAATAAATTTCCCTTTCTTGAAAAATAATACTAATGTACATCTCTTTAAAATTCTAATAAGCTTCAAGAATAAATTTCCCTTTCTTGAAAAATAATACTAATGTACATCTCTTGAAAATTCTAATAGGGTTGAACAATAAATTTCCCTTTCTTGAAAAATAATACTAATGTACATCACTTGAAAATTCTAATGAGCTTCAAGAATAAATTTTCCTTTCTTGAAAAATAAACGTAATGTACATCTCTTTTTTGAAATTATAACTTGAGCTTCAAGAATAAATTTCCCTTTCTTGAAAAATAACACTAATGTACATCTCTTGAAAATTCTAATAGGGTTGAACAATAAATTTTCCTTTCTTGAAAAATAATACTGATATACATCTCTTTAAAATTCTCAAGAGCTTCAAGAATAAAATTCCCTTTCTTGAAAAATAATACTAATATACCTCTCTTTAAAATTCTAATGAGCTTCAAGAATAAATTTCCCTTTCTTGGAAAATAATACTAATGTACATCTCTTTAAAATTCTAATAAGCTTCAAGAATAAATTTCCCTTTCTAGAAAAATAATACTAATGTGCATCTCTTTAAAATTCTAATAAGATTCAAGAATCAATTTCACTTTCTTGAAAAATAATACTAATGTGCATCTATTTAAAATTCTAATGAGCTTCAAGAATAAATTTCCCTTTCTTGGAAAATAAACTTCATGTACATCTCTTTAAAATTCTAATAAGCTTCAAGAATAAATTTTCCTTTCCTTAAAAATAATACTAATGTACATCTCTTGAAAATTCTAATGAGCTTCAAGAATAAATTTCCCTTTCTTGAAAAATAAACCTAATGTACATCTCTTTAAAATTGTAACGAGCTTCAAGAATAAATTTCCCTTTCTTGAAAAATAATACTAATGTACATCTCTTTAAAATTCTAATAAGGTCGAAGAATAAATTTCCCTTTCATGGAAAATAATACAAATGTACATCTCTTGAAAATTCTAATAAGCTTCAAGAATAAAATTCCCTTTCTTGAGAAATAATACTAATATACATCCCTTTAAAATACTAATGAGCTTCAAGAATAAATTTCCCTTTCTTGAGAAATAATACTAATATACATCCCTTTAAAATACTAATGAGCTTCAAGAATAAATTTCCCTTTCTTGGAAAATAAAACTAATGTGCATTTCTTTAAAATTCTAATGAGCTTCAAGAATAAATTTCCCTTTCTTGAATAATAAACCTAATGTACATCTCTTTAAAATTGTAACGAGCTTCAAGAATAAATTTTCCTTTCTTGAAAAATAATACTAATGTACATCTCTTGAAAATTCTAATAGGGTTGAACAATAAATTTTCCTTTCTTGAAAAATAATACTAATATACATCTCTTTAAAATTCTAATCAGCTTCAAGAATAAAATTCCCTTTCTTGAAAAATAATACTAATGTGCATCTCTTTAAAATTCTAATAAGATTCAAGAATCAATTTCACTTTCTTGAAAAATAATACTAATGTGCATCTCTTTAAAATTCTAATGAGCTTCAAGAATAAATTTCCCTTTCTTGGAAAATAATACTAATGTACATCACTTGAAATTTCTAATAAGCTTCAAGAATAAAATTCCCTTTCTTGAAAAATAATACTAATATACATCTCTTTAAAATTCTAATGAGCTTCAAGAATAAATTTCCCTTTCCTGGAAAATAATACTAATGTACATCTCTTTAAAATTCTAATGAGCTTCAAGAATCAATTTCACTTTCTTGAAAAATAATACTATTGTGCATCTCTTTAAAATTCTAATAAGATTCAAGAATCAATTTCACTTTCTTGAAAATAATACTAATGTGCATCTCTTTAAAATTCTGATGAGCTTCAAGAATAAATGTCCCTTTCTTGGAAAATAATACTAATGTACATCTCTTTAAAATTCTAATAAGCTTCAAGAATAAATTTCCCTTTCTTGAAAAATAATACTAATGTGCATCTCTTTAAAATTCTAATGAGCTTCAAGAATAAATTTCCCTTTCTTGAAAAATAATACTAATATACATCTCTTTAAAATTCTAATGAGCTTCAAGAATAAATTTCCCTTTCTTGAAAAATAATACTAATGTACATCTCTTGAAAATTCTAATAGGGTTGAACAATAAATTTCCCTTTCTTGAAAAATAATACTAATGTACATCACTTGAAAATTCTAATAAGCTTCAAGAATAAAATTCCCTTTCTTGAAAAATAATACTAATATACATCTCTTTAAAATTCTAATGAGCTTCAAGAATCAATTTACCTTTCTTGGAAAATAATACTAATGTACATCTCTTTAAAATTCTAATAAGCTTCAACAATAAATTTCCCTTTCTTGAAAAATAATACTAATGTGCATCTCTTTAAAATTCTAATAAGATTCAAGAATCAATTTCACTTTCTTGAAAAATAATACTATTGTGCATCTCTTTAAAATTCTAATGAGCTTCAAGAATCAATTTCACTTTCTTGAAAAATAATACTAATGTGCATCTCTTGAAAATTCTAATAAGCTTCAAGAATAAATTTTCCTTGCTTGAAAAATAATATTAATGTGCATCTCTTTAAAATTCTAATGAGCTTCAAGAATAAATTTCCCTTTCTTGAAAAAATAATACTAATGTGCATCTCTTTAAAATTCTAATGAGCTTCAAGAATAAATTTTCCTTTCTTGGAAAATAATACTAATGTACATCTCTTTAAAATTCTAATAAGCTTCAAGAATAAATTTCCCTTTCTTGAAAAACAATTCTAATGTGCATCTCTTTAAAATTCTAATAAGATTCAAGAATCAATTTCACTTTGTTGAAAAATAATACTAATGTGCATCTCTTTAAAATTCTAATGAGCTTCAAGAATAAATTTCCCTTTCTTGAAAAATAATACTAATGTACATCTCTTTAAAATTCTAATAAGCTTCAAGAATAAATTTCCCTTTCTTGAAAAATAATACTAATGTACATCTCTTGAAAATTCTAATAGGGTTGAACAATAAATTTCCCTTTCTTGAAAAATAATACTAATGTACATCACTTGAAAATTCTAATAAGCTTCAAGAATAAAATTCCCTTTCTTGAAAAATAATACTAATATACATCTCTTTAAAATTCTAATGAGCTTCAAGAATCAATTTACCTTTCTTGGAAAATAATACTAATGTACATCTCTTTAAAATTCTAATAAGCTTCAAGAATAAATTTCCCTTTCTTGAAAAATAATACTAATGTGCATCTCTTTAAAATTCTAATAAGATTCAAGAATCAATTTCACTTTCTTGAAAAATAATACTATTGTGCATCTCTTTAAAATTCTAATGAGCTTCAAGAATCAATTTCACTTTCTTGAAAAATAATACTAATGTGCATCTCTTGAAAATTCTAATAAGCTTCAAGAATAAATTTTCCTTGCTTGAAAAATAATATTAATGTGCATCTCTTTAAAATTCTAATGAGCTTCAAGAATAAATTTCCCTTTCTTGAAAAATAATACTAATATACATCTCTTTAAAATTCTAATGAGCTTCAAGAATAAATTTTCCTTTCTTGGAAAATAATACTAATGTACATCTCTTTAAAATTCTAATAAGCTTCAAGAATAAATTTCCCTTTCTTGAAAAACAATTCTAATGTGCATCTCTTTAAAATTCTAATAAGATTCAAGAATCAATTTCACTTTGTTGAAAAATAATACTAATGTGCATCTCTTTAAAATTCTAATGAGCTTCAAGAATAAATTTCCCTTTCTTGAAAAATAATACTAATGTACATCTCTTTAAAATTCTAATAAGCTTCAAGAATAAATTTCCCTTTCTTGAAAAATAATACTAATGTGCATCTCTTTAAAATTCTAATGAGCTTCAATAATAAATTTCCCTTTCTTGAAAAATAATACTAATGTACATCTCTTTAAAATTCTAATAAGTTCAAGAATAAATTTCCTTTCTTGAAAAAATAATACTAATGTACATCTCTTGAAAGAAGAAATTCTAATAGGGTTGAACAATAAATTTCCTTTCTTGAAAAATAATACTAATGTACATCTCTTTAAAATTCTAATAAGCTTCAAGAATAAATTTCCCATTCTTGAAAAATAATACTAATGTACATCTCTTTAAAATTCTAATAAGATTCAAGAATCAATTTCACTTTCTTGAAAAATAATACTAATGTGCATCTCTTTAAAATTCTAATGAGCTTCAAGAATAAATTTCACTTTCTTGAAAAAATAATACTAATGTGCATCTCTTTAAAATTCTAATGAGCTACAAGAATAAATTTCACTTTCTTGAAAAATAATACTAATATACATCTCTTTAAAATTCTAATGAGCTTCAAGAATAAATTTTCCTTTCTTGGAAAATAATACTAATGTACATCTCTTTAAAATTCTAATAAGCTTCAAGAATAAATTTCCCTTTCTTGAAAAAATAATACTAATGTACATTTCTTTAAAATTCTAATAAGATTCAAGAATCAATTTCACTTTGTTGAAAAATAATACTATTGTGCATCTTTAAAATTCTAATGAGGTTCAGAATAAATTTCCCTTTCTTGAGAAAATAATACTAATGTACATCTCTTTAAAATTCTAATGAGCTTCAAGAATCAATTTCACTTTCTTGAAAAATAATACTATTGTGCATCTCTTTAAAATTCTAATAAGCTTCAAGAATAAATTTTCCTTGCTTGAAAAATAAGATTAATGTGCATCTCTTTAAAATTCTAATAAAATTCAAGAATCAATTTCACCTTCTTGAAAAATAATACTAATGTGCATCTCTTTAAAATTCTAATGAGCTTCAAGAATAAATTTCCCTTTCTTGGAAAATAATACTAATGTACATCTCTTTAAAATTCTAATGAGCTTCAAGAATCAATTTCACTTTCTTGAAAAATAATACTAATGTGCATCTCTTTAAAATTCTAATAAGCTTCAAGAATAAATTTTCCTTGCTTGAAAAATAATATTAATGTGCATCTCTTTAAAATTCTAATGAGCTTCAAGAATAAATTTCCTTTCTTGAAAAATAATACTAATATACATCTCTTTAAAATTCTAATGAGCTTCAAGAATAAATTTTCCTTTCTAGGAAAATAATACTAATGTACATCTCTTTAAAATTCTAATAAGCTTCAAGAATAAATTTCCCTTTCTTGAAAAACAATTCTAATGTGCATTTCTTTAAAATTCTAATAAGATTCAAGAATCAATTTCACTTTGTTGAAAAATAATACTATTGTGCATCTCTTTAAAATTCTAATGAGGTTCAAGAATAAATTTTCCTTTCCTGGAAAATAATACTAATGTACATCTCTTTAAAATTCTAATGAGCTTCAAGAATCAATTTCACTTTCTTGAAAAATAATACTATTGTGCATCTTTTTAAAATTCTAATAAGCTTCAAGAATAAATTTTCCTTGCTTGAAAAATAATATTAATGTGCATCTCTTTAAAATTCTAATAAAATTCAAGAATCAATTTCACCTTCTTGAAAAATAATACTAATGTGCATCTCTTTAAAATTCTAATGAGCTTCAAGAATAAATTTCCCTTTCTTGGAAAATAATACTAATGTACATCTCTTTAAAATTCTAATAAGCTTCGACAATAAATTTTCCTTTCTTGAAAAATAATACTAATGTACATCTCTTTAAAATTCTAATGAGCTTCAAGAATAAATTTCCCTTTCTTGGAAAATAAACTTAATGTACATCTCTTTAAAATTGTAACGAGCTTCAAGAATAAATTTTCCTTTCTTGAAAAATAATACTAATGTACATCTCTTGAAAATTCTAATAGGGTTGAACAACAAATTTTCCTTTCTTGAAAAATAATACTAATATACATCTCTTTAAAATTCTAATGAGCTTCGAGAATAAATTTTCCTTTCTTGGAAAATAATACTAATGTCCATCTCTTTAGAATTCTAATAAGCGTCAAGAATAAATTTCCCTTTCTTGAAAAACAATACTAATGTGCATCTCTTTAAAATTCTAATAAGATTCAAGAATCAACTTCACTTTCTTGAAAAATAATACTAATGTGCATCTCTTTAAAATTCTAATGAGCTTCAAGAATAAATTTCCCTTTCTTGAAAAATACTACTGTACATCTCTTGAAAATTCTAATAAGCTTCAAGAATAAAATTCCCTTTCTTGAAAAATAATACTAATATACTTCTCTTTAAAATTCTAATAAGCTTTAAGAATAAATTTCCCTTTCTTGAAAAATAATACTAATGTGCATCTCTTTAAAATTGTAACGATCTTCAAGAATAAATTTCCCTTTCTTAGAAAATAATACTAATGTACATCTCTTTAAAATTCTAATAAGCTTCAAGAATAAATTTTCCTTTATTGAAAAATAATACTAATATACATCTCTTTAATATTCTAATGAGTTTCAAGAATAAATTTCCCTTTCTTGAAAACTAATACTAATGTACACCTCTTTAAAATTCTAATAAGCTTCAAGAATAAATTTCCCTTTCTTGAAAAATAAACTTAATGTACATCTCTTGAAAATTCTAATGAGCTTCAAGAATAAATTTCCTTTTCCAAAAAAATAATCCTAATGTACATCTGTTGAAAATTCTAATGAGCTTCAAGAATAAATTTTCCTTTCTTGGAAAATAATACTAATGTACATCTCTTTAAAATTCTAATGAGCTTCAAGAATAAATATTCCTTCCTTAGAAAATAATACTAATGTACATATCTTTAAAATTCTAATAAGCTTCAAGAATAAATTTTCCTTTCTTGGAAAATAATACTAATGTATATCTCTTTAATATTCTAATGAGTTTCAAGAATAAAATTCCCTTTCTTGAAAAATAATACTAATGTGCATCTCTTTAAAATTCTAATAAGATTCAGGAATCAATTTTACTTTCCTGAAAAATAATACTAATGTGCATCTCTTTAAAATTCTAATAAGCTTCAAGAATAAATTTCGCTTTCTTGGAAAATAAACTTAATGTCCATCTCTTTAAAATTCTAATAAGCTTCAACAATAAATTTTTCCTTCTTGAAAAATAATACTAATGTACATCTCTTTAAAATTGTAACGAGCTTCAAGAATAAATTTCCCTTTCTTGTAAAATAATACAAATGTACATCTCTTTAAAATTCTAATAAGCTTCAAGAATAAATTTCCCTTTCTTGAAAAATATTACAAATGTACATATCTTGAAATTTCTAATAAGCTTCAAGAATAAAATTCCCTTTCTTGAAAAATAATACTAATATACATCTCTTTAAAATTCTAATGAGCTTCAAGAATAAATTTCCCTTTCTTGAATAATAATACTAATGTACACCTCTTTAAAATTCAAATAAGCTTCAAGAATAAATTTCCCTTTCTTGAAAAATAAACGTAATGTACATCTCTTTAAAATTGTAACGATCTTCAAGAATAAATTTCCCTTTCTTGAAAAATAACACCAATGTACATCTCTTTAAAATTCTAATAAGGTCGAAGAATAAATTTCCCTTTCTTGAAAAATAATACTAATGTACATCTCTTTAAAATTCTAATAAGGTTGAAGAATAAATTTCCCTTTCTTGAAAAATAATACTAATGTACATCTCTTTAAAATTCTAATGAGCTTCAAGAATAAATTTCCCTTTCTTGGAAAATAATACTAATGTACATCTCTTTAAAATTCTAATAAGGTTGAAGAATAAATTTCCCTTTCTTGAAAAATAATACTAATGTACATCTCTTGAAAATTCTAATAAGCTTCAAGAATAAAATTCCCTTTCTTGAAAAATAGTACTAATATACATCTCTTTAAAATTATAATGAGCTTCAAGAATAAATTTCCCTTTCTTGGAAAATAATACTAATGTACATCTCTTTAAAATTCTAATAAGCTTCAAGAATAAATTTTCCTTTCTTGAAAAATAATACTAATATACATCTCTTTAATATTCTAATGAGTTTCAAGAATAAATTTCCCTTTCTTGAAAACTAATACTAATGTACACCTCTTTAAAATTCTAATAAGCTTCAAGAATAAATTTCCCTTTCTTGAAAAATAAACTTAATGTACATCTCTTGAAAATTCTAATGAGCTTCAAGAATAAATTTCCTTTTCCAGAAAAATAATCCTAATGTACATCTGTTTAAAATTCTAATGAGCTTCAAGAATAAATTTTCCTTTCTTGGAAAATAATACTAATGTATATCTCTTGAAAATTCTAATAAGCTTCAAGTATAAAATTCCCTTTCTTGAAAAATAATACTAATGTGCATCTCTTTAAAATTCTAATAAGATTCAGGAATCAATTTCACTTTCTTGAAAAATAATACTAATGTGCATCTCTTTAAAATTCTAATAAGCTTCAAGAATAAATTTCGCTTTCTTGGAAAATAAACTTAATGTCCATCTCTTTAAAATTCTAATAAGCTTCAACAATAAATTTTCCTTCTTGAAAAATAATACTAATGTACATCTCTTTAAAATTGTAACGAGCTTCAAGAATAAATTTCCCTTTCTTGTAAAATAATACAAATGTACATCTCTTTAAAATTCTAATAAGCTTCAAGAATAAATTTCCCTTTCTTGAAAAATATTACAAATGTACATCTCTTGAAATTTCTAATAAGCTTCAAGAATAAAATTCCCTTTCTTGAAAAATAATACTAATATACATCTCTTTAAAATTCTAATGAGCTTCAAGAATAAATTTCCCTTTCTTGAATAATAATACTAATGTACACCTCTTTAAAATTCAAATAAGCTTCAAGAATAAATTTCCCTTTCTTGAAAATAAAAGCGTAATGTACATCTCTTTTAAAATTGTAACGATCTTCAAGAATAAATTTCCCTTTCTTGAAAAATAACACCAATGTACATCTCTTTAAAATTCTAATAAGGTCGAAGAATAAATTTCCCTTTCTTGAAAAATAATACTAATGTGCATCTCTTTAACATTCTAATGAGCTTCAAGAATAAATTTCCCTTTCTTGGAAAATAATACTAATGTACATCTCTTTAAAATTCTAATAAGGTTGAAGAATAAATTTCCCTTTCTTGAAAAATAATACTAATGTACATCTCTTGAAAATTCTAATAAGCTTCAAGAATAAAATTCCCTTTCTTGAAAAATAGTACTAATATACATCTCTTTAAAATTATAATGAGCTTCAAGAATAAATTTCCTTTCTTGGAAAATAATACTAATGTACATCTCTTTAAAATTCTAATAAGCTTCAAGAATAAATTTTCCTTTCTTGAAAAATAATACTAATATACATCTCTTTAATATTCTAATGAGTTTCAAGAATAAATTTCCCTTTCTTGAAAACTAATACTAATGTACACCTCTTTAAAATTCTAATAAGCTTCAAGAATAAATTTCCCTTTCTTGAAAAATAAACTTAATGTACATCTCTTGAAAATTCTAATGAGCTTCAAGAATAAATTTCCTTTCCAGAGAAATAATCCTAATGTACATCATTTAAAATTCTAATGAGTTTCAAGAATAAATTTCCCTTTCTTGGAAAATAATACTAATGTACATCTCTTGAAAATTCTAATAAGCTTCAAGAATAAAATTCCCTTTCTTGAAAAATAATACTAATGTACATCTCTTTAAAATTCTAATAAGCTTCAAGAATAAATTTCTCTTTCTTGAAAATAAACTTAATGTACATCTCTTTAAAATTGTAACGAGCTTCAAGAATAAATTTCCCTTTCTTGAAAAAAAATACTAATGTACATCTCTTTAAAATTCTAATAATGTCGAAGAATAAATTTCCCTTTCTTGAAAAATAATACAAATGTACATCTCTTGAAAATTCTAATAAGCTTCAAGAATAAAATTCCTTTCTTGAAAAATAATACTAATATACATCTCTTTAAAATTCTAATGAGCTTCAAGAATAAATTTCCCTTTCTTGGAAAATAATATTAATGTACATCTCTTTAAAATTCTAATAAGCTTCAAGAATCAATTTTACTTTCTTGAAAAATAATACTAATGTGCATCTCTTTAACATTCTAATGAGCTTCAAGAATAAATTTCCCTTTCTTGAAAAATAAACCTAATGTACATCTCTTTAAAATTCTAATAAGCTTGAAGAATAAATTTTCCTTTCTTGAAAAATAATACTAATGTGCATCTCTTTAAAATTCTAATAAGATTCAGAATCAATTTCACTTTCTTGAAAAATAATACTAATGTGCATCTCTTTAAAATTCTAATAAGCTTCAAGAATAAATTTTGCTTTCTTGGAAAATAAACTTAATGTCCATCTCTTTAAAATTCTAATAAGCTTCAACAATAAATTTTCCTTCTTGAAAAATAATACTAATGTACATCTCTTTAAAATTGTAACGAGCTTCAAGAATAAATTTCCCTTTCTTGTAAAATAATACTAATGTACATCTCTTTAAAATTCTAATAAGCTTCAAGAATAAATTTCCCTTTCTTGAAAAATATTACAAATGTACATCTCTTGAAAATTCTAATAAGCTTCAAGAATAAAATTCCCTTTCTTGAAAAATAGTACTAATATACATCTCTTTAAAATTATACTGAGCTTCAAGAATAAATTTCCCTTTCTTGGAAAATAATACTAATGTACATCTCTTTAAAATTCTAATAAGCTTCAAGAATAAATTTTCCTTTCTTGAAAAATAATACTAATATACATCTCTTTAATATTCTAATGAGTTTCAAGAATAAATTTCCCTTTCTTGAAAACTAATACTAATGTACACCTCTTTAAAATTCTAATAAGCTTCAAGAATAAATTTCCCTTTCTTGAAAAATAAACTTAATGTACATCTCTTGAAAATTCTAATGAGCTTCAAGAATAAATTTCCTTTTCCAGAGAAATAATCCTAATGTACATCTGTTTAAAATTCTAATGAGTTTCAAGAATAAATTTCCCTTTCTTGGAAAATAATACTAATGTACATCTCTTGAAAATTCTAATAAGCTTCAAGAATAAAATTCCCTTTCTTGAAAAATAATACTAATGTACATCTCTTTAAAATTCTAATAAGCTTCAAGAATAAATTTCTCTTTCTTGAAAAATAAACTTAATGTACATCTCTTTAAAATTGTAACGAGCTTCAAGAATAAATTTCCCTTTCTTGAAAAAAAATACTAATGTACATCTCTTTAAAATTCTAATAATGTCGAAGAATAAATTTCCCTTTCTTGAAAAATAATACAAATGTACATCTCTTGAAAATTCTAATAAGCTTCAAGAATAAAATTCCCTTTCTTGAAAAATAATACTAATATACATCTCTTTAAAATTCTAATGAGCTTCAAGAATAAATTTCCCTTTCTTGGAAAATAATATTAATGTACATCTCTTTAAAATTCTAATAAGCTTCAAGAATCAATTTTACTTTCTTGAAAAATAATACTAATGTGCATCTCTTTAACATTCTAATGAGCTTCAAGAATAAATTTCCCTTTCTTGAAAAATAAACCTAATGTACATCTCTTTAAAATTCTAATAAGCTTGAAGAATAAATTTTCCTTTCTTGAAAAATAATACTAATGTGCATCTCTTTAAAATTCTAATAAGATTCAGGAATCAATTTCACTTTCTTGAAAAATAATACTAATGTGCATCTCTTTAAAATTCTAATAAGCTTCAAGAATAAATTTTGCTTTCTTGGAAAATAAACTTAATGTCCATCTCTTTAAAATTCTAATAAGCTTCAACAATAAATTTTCCTTCTTGAAAAATAATACTAATGTACATCTCTTTAAAATTGTAACGAGCTTCAAGAATAAATTTCCCTTTCTTGTAAAATAATACTAATGTACATCTCTTTAAAATTCTAATAAGCTTCAAGAATAAATTTCCCTTTCTTGAAAAATATTACAAATGTACATCTCTTGAAATTTCTAATAAGCTTCAAGAATAAAATTCCCTTTCTTGAAAAATAATACTAATATACATCTCTTTAAAATTCTAATGAGCTTCAAGAATAAATTTCCCTTTCTTGAATAATAATACTAATGTACACCTCTTTAAAATTCTAATAAGCTTCAAGAAAAAATTTCCCTTTCTTGAAAAATAAACGTAATGTACATCTCTTTAAAATTGTAACGATCTTCAAGAATAAATTTCCCTTTCTTGAAAAATAACACTGTAACGACCCCCTAATACGTCATACGCGATGCTCGTCTGATTAGCGGAAGCATATGTGGCATTCTGAATGTTTATTCCCTATGTGGGAACGTCAGGGGATCGCTACTGGTTGAGCGTAACCCAAATAGATTCTCCGTTATCCATTCAGATTCCGTTCAACCCTGATTCACACGCAGCTAACTAAATACACATACATATATCATCAATAATAACTCTGGAATGAAATCTAAAACTGATATACATGTCTCATTATACATTCATACACATTTCAATTCAAATCCATAAGTTTACTGTTTGTAAGTTCTCTCTAAAATCCGGCAGTTTCCTCTGTAATTTGGTCATATCCCAAGTACGTAATCACCTGTTTAAAACGTAATAACCAGTCCAATAACAAACATAAACATACTAATATAAATCCATACACCGTAACATTAATTCATCGCTACAATCCATACATACTTTCTGGAAACGTCATATATACATTCACCTAGTCCATACATAAGTTACAAGAAACAAAAATCTGATAATTAACGGTGTCATCAAAGTATATGTACAAACGATTCAAGCCTAAGCTAAATAATCCTCTGTCTATCCTCAAAGTCGGCCTCATTTATCAAATGCAGGCTCCACCTTTTTGTCCGCACT
>JAVHNK010000046.1:0-10965 GCA_031216115.1 Senna siamea
CACATGCATACATATGAGTACATAACATGATTAAATGCTACACTCATTACATCCCCATAGTATGGTATATGTCTTATGAAATAATGTAGAGGTTTTCAATGTGAGCACTGTGGTATAAGTCAATAGATTTTGTAACTGGTTGTATTGCTATTGAGATTCATTTCTCATGATAGTGTTGGCATGTACCAGATGTGTAAGTCCCATTGGGTTGGAGAAAGAATGTAAGGTATGAAGAAGTGTCCAATCTGGGCACACAAACTGTTTAGTTTGGATAGTATAAGTACATGTTAGGATTGAGCTAGCCTTCATGATATTTTTAGAAAGACTAGTGTAGGATTATTTTGTATAGCCTATTCTAACTTATCTCAGATATGGATTAGGGCCGATTGACTGATAGACTATTTAATGGGGTTATGAGTGACAGATTGTTGCCTCAATGCCCGATAGTTAATTGATTATATTTAATTAAGAATGCATGTTTATGTATAGTTAATCCAGTGTATGCTATATGTCTTTATTCTGCTGTGACATTGAGAGAACCCAAGAGTAGAGACCAACCCTAAATGCACTCAATTAATCAACTTGGTAAAAAGTTTAAAATTTAGTTGGGTAGAAGTGATAGTAACACCAATACTCTGATAATTATTTTCATATAATAGTTTTTAAAATAACTAAAGGAACTGTGAGGATGTAGGGTGTTACATTAAGAGGTGGAAGCTTTGATATAACTTTAATTTTTGCTTTGTTAACTTCTAAACATACATAGGATATTTTGTGACCTAGGACAATCCCTTCCTTGACCATGAAATGGAATTTTTCCCAATTTAAACCCAAGTTTACTCTCTAAACAATGAGCTAACATCCATTCTAAATTGGCTAGACAATGTGTGAAGGAATTGCCAAAAATAGAAAAGTCATCCATGAACACTTCCATTGAATCCTCGATCATGTCATGGAAGATTGCCATCATACACCTTTGAAAAGTAGCAGGTGCATTGCAGTCCCAAAGGGCATTCTTCTATATGCAAATGTTCCATAGGGGCAGGTGAAGTTAGTCTTTTCTTGGTTCTCAGGAACAATAGGTATCTAAAAGTATCCTGAAAAACCATCAAGAAAATAGTAAAACATGTTACCTGCCAATCTTTCAAGCATCTGATCAATAAATGGAAAGGGAAAATGGTCCTTTTGGATTGCATCATTTAATCTGCGGTGGTCTATACAAACTCGATAACTGGTTACCATCCTTGTCATTATAAGCTCATCTTTCTTATTCTTTATTATTGTAGTGCCCCCTTTCTTTGGTACTACTTGCACAGGACTAACCCAGGAGCTATCAGAAATGGGGTAGATTAAACCTGCATCTAGAAGCTTAATCACTTCCTTCTTCACTACCTCTTTCATATTTGGGTTCAGACGTCTCTGTGGCTGTACCACCGACTTATAGTTATCTTTCATTAAAATCTTGTGAGAGTAGTAGCTGGGATTTATCCCAGGGATATCTGAGATTTTATATGCAAAAGCTCAAGGGTACTTTCTGAGAGAGGCTATGGTTATTTCTCTCTCTTCAGGAGTTAAGTCTGCTACTATAATCACTGGCAGCTTCTCTTCCTTGTCCAAGTAGGCATAGTTCATATGCTTAGGTAACTCTTTTAATTCTAGGGCTAGAGGGTCTTTAATCAAAAGTCTCTTTCTCTTTTGGCCTATCTATGGAAAGGATATGGTTTGTAGTTTCATCTGGTTCAGATGGAGCAGGGTTGTTAGGCTCTGTATCTAACAAACTTCTCAATTGTTGCAACACCTATTCATTTTTCAAACCATCATCTTCTAGTAGAGTCTCTAGGGAAGAGTCGCTCAATAGGAATTCCTGAAAGTATGCTTCTATTTCATCATCCAAGACATCCATTGAGTATACTATATCATCATGATCCATGGATTATCAAATGGAGTTGGCTAGGTTAAAGTGATTGTTTCATATCCTACTCTGAGTTGCAACCTTCCATCACAGACATCAATAAGAGCTCTAGATGTCTCAAGGAATGGTCTTCCTAAGATCAGTGGTATATTGCTTTCGCCTGTCATATCCATTACCATAAAATCTATAGGAAATATGAACTTGTCGACTCTCACAAGCACATCCTCTACTATACCCCTAAGATACTTGACTGTTCTATCTGCCAATTGTATACTCATCCTAGTGGGTTTTGGTTCACTCAACCCAAGTTTATCAAACAAGCTGGTAGGCATTAAGTTAATGCTAACTCTTAAGTTAGCTAAAGCATCCTTGATCGGGAGTTCACCAATTACACAGGGTACGGTAAAACTTCTTGGGTTGTGTTTCTTTATAGGCAGCTTGTTTTGTAAAATGGATAAGCATTCCTTGTTCAAGGTTACTAACCCAAGATCTTTTAATTTCCTTTTATTGATTAGAATCTCCTTTAAGAACTTTGCATAAGAGGAATCTACAAAATGGCTTCAACAAAAGGTAGATTGATCGTCAGTTGTTTAAATAAATCTAAAAACTTACCGAACTATTGCTCAATCTTTTCCTACTTTAGTCTAGCAGGATATGGAATGGGAGGTGGTATTCTACCACGTAGCTTCTCTTCTTTTCACCATGAATAGGTTTTTTTCTAGCCGCTTCTTTCTCTTATTTAGTTAGCATCTTTTCATTATCCTTTGGCGAGGGTAAAGGCTAGATTAGTTCCTTACCTGACCTCAGAGTAATAGCCTTGCATTGCTCTCTTGGATTAGATTCAATGGTGCTCGTGAGTGTGCCTAGTGTCTTTTCACAACATTTTAGACATTTGGCCTACCTGATTTTCTAAATTTTGGATTAAGGCCCGTTGATTTCTAAGATCTTTCTCTGTCTATTGTTGCTTGTACTTTGAAGAGGCAATAAATTCAATTAATAACTCCTCAAGGTTGGGCTTCTTTTATTGTTCTTGAGAGAATTGGGTTGGAGGATTATTAAAAGATTTCTGCTAATGTAGTTTCTGAAATCATGGTTGTAACACCCCACATTCCTTAATTAGTTATAAATTAAATGCTTCATAATTAATTAGATGAGTTATCATAAAGTAGAGTGAATTTGCTTGCATAATTTAATGGCTCGAAATGGGTATGCTGAAAGATAAATTTGTATAAAATTAGGTGTTTAATTTAATTCCTTATTCTTCCTTTTGTATCACCTATATTAAGTGCCAAAGGAAAAGCAAATAAAAAATTCCTATATACCTACACTTGCAAATGGGAAAAGGAAAGAAGAATAGAGCACTTAAAAATATATACATGCACTCATCAAAGGAAGTGGCAAGGTAGAGCCCACATAGGCCTTAGATAAAATTCAAGTCCTACATGAAGTGAGAAGGGAAGGAATGAGGGAAACATTTAAAAAGATAAATATATATATATATGCCTCGCATGACACGGCAAAAGGGAAGAAAGAAGGGAGAGAAGTTGAATCTTTGGTTTATTAGACATGCATGCATAATGCTAAAGAGTATGTGTCTTGTGTGAGACCAAGGGACAATAGGAAGAAGGATGGGAATTAATTATATATACATATATATGCATGCAAAAAGTAACACAAAAGGTGCAGAATTTTTGGAGTGCACAACACGACTAGAAGGAAGAGAAAGCATGCAATGCACATGGCACTAACTAACGAGAATAAGTAAAAAAAGGGAAGTGTAGCATCCTTCCCTCCATGTAGCCGAATAGAGGTTAGAAATTGAGAAAAAAATGGAGATGGAGACAACAATGGGGAGAGGTAACTTGCAAGAAAAAAAGTGTGCTTACAAGTACACTTAGTGCAAAATTTTAGGTGAGGAGTGGAAATTAAGATTGTGTATGCAACAAGAAAGCCTCACACATTATAAAAGAAACAAAAAGGGAGAGTGGTGCAGCCATGAAATAAAAGAAAGAGTGTGCAGCGTTCCACTTCCTTGGTTTGGCCGAATAGGAAAGCATAAGTGGGAGAGAGAAGTTAGTGTGAATAAGGGAAGAAGTAACATAAAGCTTGCAAGCAAGGCAATTTGTACAAGTACAAGGTGTCTAATAAATAATTAGGAGTGAGAAAACATGCAGCCCCTTGACCAAATACATGAAGGTGGATTGCATGAACTCATTTTCTCCTTCCTTGATGACAACGCATGAAGAAAAATAGGCATGCATGAAGGACAACATGTGAGCCTTGCCAAAACACATAGCCTTGTGCATAGGTGAGAGTGGCGTGACCAAGTAGGTTAGGAGGTGAATGCAAGAAAGATAAAGTGCACTTGTAAGTACACATGTGACTAATACATTGAGTAAAACACAAGATTCCCAAGGAAAATGGGGGCTGCACGTGGGACTCTTGTTAATGGCAATAACAACTAACTAAAGAGAGGGAGGAAGCCGAATACATGAGAATGGAATTGGAAATTATATTTTATTATTCATGGATGCATGCACATGCCACCTAAGCCAAGAGAAAAGTGTAATTGAGAGTTGCATCTTGGGTTCCAAGCCAAACATCACGTGTGATAGGGAGGAAAAGAAAGATAGATTAAAGTGAGGGAAAAGAAATTGGAAATTTTATGAATACATGCCCATGCCACCTAAGCAAGAGACAAAAGAGTTGGGAATTTCATTTTTTACATGTATACAACACACACACATGTGGAAGGAAAGAAAAGGAGAAAACATCCCATACCTTAGCACAGATACACACGGGACCACATTCAAAAGGAGAAGGGAAAGAAAAGAGAAAGCATTCCACACCTTAGAGTGTACACACCCACACATTCGGTTAAGGCAAGGAGAGAGAGAAAAAGAGAAAGGGAGAGTGAACACGTGAGTACACAACATTAGTCAAGAAGGAGAGTGGAGTTGATTAAGAAGGAAAGCAAGGAAGCAAAAGAACAAGGAAGAAGTAAGGAGAAGAGTCAAGAGGAAGCCAAGTTAATCCCACTTAGTCCACCATCAAGGTAGGTTAACAATTTAAGATTTGTGTTCCATGCTTTATTTTATGCAACCAACATGTCTTTACAAGATTTCTATGGAACATAATTGTTTTCCTACATTCTTGACAAAATGCATGTATCTTGGCTAAGCATGTATGATTGATTGGGATGTTGATGGATGATATGGCATGAATATTGTTGTTGGGAAAGGATTACAATTAGAAATTCATGATGACCATGAAGGAAAAAAACCCAACCATTTTAATGGTCTTAGTTTAAGAATAAAAGAGGGAAATTGAATTGCAAATTAACAAATCTCCCTAGGCCAAGTCCATGAAATTTATTCTTGGAATCTATAAGCTATACACCATAATATTAATTCAAGTAAATTTATGGAAATTTATTATTAAAGTTTATAAGAAAGGATATTATTATTGTTTGCAAGAAACGAAATTGTTCTTGACTTAGTAGAATTTTACAAGAAAGGATATTATTATTTCCAAGGAAGGGAATTATTCTTGAACTTGGTAGAATTATATAGGAGAAATTAATTCCAAGAAAGGAGAGATTATTCTGGAAAATATTAGAATTTTTAGAAGAAATGTACATTAAAATTAATTTCCAAGAAAGGAGAAATTATTCTTGAAATTATTAAAATTTTTGTAAGAAATATACCTTAGAATTAATTTCCAAAAAAGGAGAAATTATTCTCGAAAATATTAGAAATTTTACAAGAAATGTACATTAGCATTGATTTCCAAGGATTGAAAAATTAATCTTGAAGTTAATAGAATTTTCATAAGAAATGTACATTAATCATAATTTCCAAGAAAGAGGAATTTTATTCTTGAAGATATTAGAATTTTAAAGAGATGTACACTAGTATTATTTTCCAAGAAAAAGAAAATCTTCCTTGAAAATTGACAAAGAATTTTAAAGGTGGCCAAGTGCCCACATGTGCCCAAGTGCCCACATGTGCCCAAGTGTGCAAAAAGAATTTTAAAGGTGGCCAAGTGTCCACATGTGCCCAAGTGTGCACAAAGAATTTTAAAGGTGTCCAAGTGTGCACAACTAATGTATAAAAGTAAGTTAAGAATGATAAGCAAAAATGGTTTTGTTAATTTTGTGATAATGCATTTTATAGTATGCTAAGATGTTTTATTCAAAACAAATATTTGGTGCTTGTACCCTAATACATCTTAGTTAATTTTAAACCCGAATTGTTAAGCTACTACGAAACTTGTGTTTCTCATCTATATGCTAATATGTATCAGATGCGGACGCTTAGCAGTGCGGGGAGATAAAAGTTTCATTTTGGTTTAAAGTGAGATTTTTTTAACCCTAATTTTGGGTCCTAGTCCAAATATATTTGGTTTAGACTTAGGCCTATTCTTTTGGCTGCATATATGAGATGTACATGGGATATCCCTAGGAAAGGATATGTGAAGGACTAGTCCATCCTTAGAAATTTGTAAGGGATTCTGAGTGACAGACCTGTTGTCTCGTGACTTCCTATGGACGGGTACTTCATATATCTGGGGACATACTTACCAGAATGTAATTGAAATTATTGGATTTTTATTATTTGAATTACATAAAAGTTCTAAATTTTTGCTATGTAGTGTAGTATTTCTTTTATTCCACTGTGCATACGAGTTTTAATATGAGCAAAAGATCCTGAACCTAATCCATTTAATGAAACTTAATGGTATAATCAAGCCAAAAATTAATTAAATAAAAGGATAAGAATAATGTACCGAACCTTTCTGTTTGTATCGGAGGAATTATAATACTAGATAGGGGTGTTACACTAGTGGTCCCTGGCAATTGTTTGGTTTTCCATCCAAAGTTTGAATGGTTCCTCCAATCGGGGTTGTATGTATTGTTGTATGGGTTTTTTTGCTGTCTTGGGGTAGTCCCTATGTAATCTACCTGTTCTAATTCACTAGACCCATAGTTAGATGAATAAAAAGTTAAGGGATTTGCAAACATTCTATCCATATTGCAATTCGAACTATAGTGTGAACCACTACAAAATTCACAGCTTAGTTGTGCTGCTTGTACTGGCATATGGAGTTAGTCTATTTTCTTAGTTAGAAGCTCTACTTGAGCTGCCAGAAGCAATATAGCATCCGCTTGATGGGCTACTCCTTGTCGTACTATTCTTTCTCTAGAGGATTGCCATTGGTAGTTATTCATGGCCATTTCCTCTATCAAATTTTGTGCCTGCTCAGGGGTCTTGTTGTTAAGAGCTCCCCTTATTGCTGCATCTACTATCTTCCTAGTGGCTGGGTTTATTCCACTATAGAATGTTTGTACTTGCATCTACACGGGCAGTCCATAATGTGGGCAACATCTGAGCAGATCTTTGTACCTCTCCCATGCATCATACATGCTTTCATCAAGCATCTGCACAAAAGAAGAAATATCATTGCACATCTGTTCAGTTTTGGCAAGAAGGAAGAACTTATATAAAAAATTTTCCTCTAACTCATCCCAAATGGTGATAGAATTAGGGGGCAAGGATTGCAACCATCTTTTAGCCCTATCCCTTAAGGAAAATGGAAACAACCTAAGCCTAATGGAGTCATCGGTGGTTCCATTTATCTTAAAGGGGTCACATATCTCCAAAAAGTTGGCAATATGAGAAATAGGGTCCTTACTGGGCAAACCTCCAAAATGTACTATTTGTTACACCATTTGGATGATGTTTGGCTTTATTTCAAAATTATTGGTCACTATGGTAGGCCAACTAATGCATGTTTGCGTCCCTTCTAATGAAGGTCTAGCAAAATCATACATTGTTCGATTACTATCATTATTATTATTATCGGCCATCTCTTGTGGTGTATGAGCAGGAACTTGAATTGGTTCATCCTTAATGTGTTAAGAACGTGATATTGAGTTAAGATATCGTTCAGGCTTAGATAGAGGGTCAATTAGTTCAGGTTTTGTACTCCTAGTCATAAATTGTTAGAGATAATTGATAATTTAAACACTGAAAGAAACAAAACAAATTAAATTGACTAAAGCAACAATTCCTAATTTCGCTATAGTTTTCACACAAAAGTCCCCAGCAACGGCGCCAAAAACTTGATGTGCTACCAATGAACTATATGTGTAACACCCCATGTTCTTTCAATTATATTTAAATTTATGTTTTATTAATTAATTAGATAAAATTTCATAAAGTGTGGTAAATTGCTTGTATCATTTAATGATTAGAATAAAGGTGCTAAGATAACATAGCCAAAAATTGAAGAGCTTGATTAATGTTCCTTGTTAGTTGCCAAATTTCTAAGAAGAGAAGTGTATGGCAATTGAATATATGCACATGGAGTTGATGGAGGATGTGAGTTTTTATGTATGTATGTATATATATATATCACTACACACCCAAGAGAAAAAGGGGGGAGAGGTGAGTAGGTGTGTGTGTGTGTGGCAAATGTATAACAATTAAATATACACATAAATACACACGTGCATTTGGGAGAAGAGTGAGATTTGCTTGAGACAAAAGGAAGTGCAGAATTTTATCCACCAAATACACCCACGCGACTAAGACAAGAGGAAGGAAAGAAGAATAAAGCATTCTAAAAAATAGATATATAGATATATATGTGTACACGTGCAAGTGGGAAAAGAAAGAAAAGTGTGTAGCATTGACATATATATATACATGTTTTTTGGTGAAGCAAGAGTGAGAGAGAGACTGATGTGTGGCCTTCAAATTTCTTTTTCAAGTGGCCAAATGGGTGGTGCAAAATTACAATGGATAATGGGCTACACTTGATAATAGGTGAGGCTATGAAAATGTGAGTAAGAAAGGGGTGTAACATCCCTATGTACACTTGGTGAAGGAAGGAAGGAACACTACTCAAGTGTAGTTTGCTTGTGGGGTGTATCTAACGTGCAAGGAAAGGGATTACCAAATTTGCAAGCAAGAAAGTACAAGGTGTCTAGGGAAGAATAATAAACAAAAATAAGTAGGAAGAGTAATCCCCCATTAATTTAAGGACTATAAGCAAGAGAGAAAAGGGAACTGAAATTTCATATGTGTAAACTTACACACATGGCATGGCATTTAGGGAGAAAGTGGTGAGCTTTCATGAAGAAGAAGGGTTTACGTGCAAAGGGGGAGTTAAATATATTCATGTAGCAAGTTAGAGGAGAGAGTGCAAACTTAATTTAAGTAATATATATATGTGTATATGTACGATGAAGTCATCTCCTTCCCTCCCTTCCATTGACGTGCATGAGTGATTAAACCATGATGTGTAATCGAAATAGGGCTGAACCTAATCCACGTGAAGCCAAGAGGTATTGATAAGGAAAAATGAAGGTGGTGTCCCTTCCTTTAACTTAGCCGAATAGAAATGCAATGAAAGAGGGAAGCTAGCTGTGTTCTTTCCTTTCCCTTTGGCGTGAAGTAAGTGTCTAAGGTAGAGTGCAAGGGAAGTAAAGTGTACTTAAACTTCATGTGGCATAAGCAATTTTAATTAATAATAAAAAAAATAATGGAGGAAAAGGGGGCTGCACTAAGGCTACACCAAAAGCACACGTGGGGCTAGTGGATAATAGGAATAATTAATAATAAAGAGGATAAGTAGCATCCTATTAACCAAATGACAAAATGCATGAGGGAAATGAATTGGAAATTGTATTTTTAATACATGTATGCATGCACACGCCACTTAAGCAAAGAGAAAAGAGGAATTGAGAGTTTGCATTTTGACATATATGCATCACACACACACGGACGTGTATCCTAAAGGGAGAGAGAGAGAGTGGCATGAGTCTTTGAACACACACAAAAGCTTGAGGGCAAGGAAAAAGCTAAGCTAGCCGAAAAAGGGAAAGAGCAAAGGGAGAACTCAAAGGAAAATCCAACTTAGTCCATCATTAAGGTAGGTTAGCAATTCATTAATGTTGTTCTATGATTTAGGGTACATGCATTATGATTCTTTCCAAGCTTTTATGGAACTTGAATACTTGTCTACATTCTTGAAATGTGAATGTCACTTGGCTAAGCTTTCCTGATTAATAAATGTGGTTGTTGATGTGTTAAAATTAATATTGTTTTTTTTATGAAAGAACCTAGAACAAGAGATTATTGAAATAACATGTGTTGCATGGTTAATGTCTCTTTGTATTGGAATAGGCGTTGAGTTTCCCATGATAGAATTATTGTTAGTAAATGTAACATGTATAAAAGAAAGCTTTAACCCAAGGTAATGTGGGAAAATTGTATCCTTGTCAGATCAATAAATATGTTAATTTATGGATATCACCATAGAAAAAGGAAGCCTAAGTAGCATGCAATGAAAATTTGACATTCTCCTAGTTACTTTGCCAAAACCAAAATGGCCTTAGCAAGGTAAGAGATCTTTTAATGGAAATTGTGTAAGAGAAATGTTAATTCGATTTAGACTAAAATAAGAAAAGAAAATATGGCAATGTATCATGAAAAGTCATAGATTTCATCATTGTATTTGATGGTGGCCGAATTACCATGGCAATAATGAGTACATGATAATGTGCCTTATAGGGGCTAAAAGCACGGGATATCAAAATGATAAAACTAAAGTAAATTGTTAATGTCATGATTGTCTAACTTAAATGTAATAAGACACTACAAGAACTTTAATGCATAGTGTCATTTAGTGTGACCTAGTGAGATGTGGCCGAAGGTGCTCCATACCCGTGATCTAGTGTTCACGATGATTTATACAAGTGGCCGAGTGTCCACAATTCATGAGGTGTGTCCGAAGGTGCTCTACACATATGAATTAGTGAGGTGTGGCCGAAGGTGGTCCATACTCGTGACCTAGTGTTCATGATTTTATACAGGTGGCCGAGTGTCCACGATTTATAGATGTGGCCGAAGGTGCACCACACATGTGACCTTGTGAGGTGTGGCTGAAGGTTCTCCATACCCATGACCTAGTATTCATGATGATTTTATATAGGTGGCCAAGTGTCCACAAGGTTCCTAAGTGTGCACAAACTAGGTATAAAGGAA
>JAVHNK010000047.1:0-78362 GCA_031216115.1 Senna siamea
TTCATCAGAAGAAAGAGAGGCTTCAGAATCTACTTCCTTAGGTGTCTCAAAAGCATCAACCATATTTGTCTGACCTTTGGGTGAGGTAATCTGTTTACCTTCACGACCTCGAGTCGATCAATCATGTATCTTCGAACAGGTCTCCTCGGTATGCCTCGAATTACCACAGTAATCATACTGCAAGTGATCTTTATTAGAGGTGGTTGCCTTGGGTTTCTCATGGGAGATGGTCGGACCGGACTTCTCAATTGGTGCCTGATAAAGCATGACACCATATCAACTTTTCTCTTGTAGGACATAGGAGAAAGCATCCTCCTCACAAGGGAAAGGAGATTTCCCCAGAATTTGAATTCGGATCTAATCATAATCTTGATTCAAACCAATCAAAATATCATAAACCCTCTCCTTTTGAATCAACCTGTGAAGTGAAATAGCATCCTCAGTACACTTGGCATAGAGATCTTGATAGTAATCCAACTCCTGTGATAAACCATTTAATTCAGAATAATAATCAGTAGCTTTCCACTCTCTTTGTTTAGTGGCATGGATCTTTGTCCTAATCTCAAAGGCCTGGGCATCATTCCCTTTGCGAGAATAAATACGTTTGGTTGAAGTCCAGATTTTTTCAACAGCATCAAGTAGTAAATACTGTTTAGAAATCTGGGGATGCACAATATTTATCAGCCATGTTATAACAAGGAAGTTTTTAGAGTCCCATTGAGCGTAGGTGTTATCAAAATAGCGGGAAGTTTTTTATCTCCAACAATATAACCAAGTAATTTCTGAGATTTGATCTATAGTAAAACACGCCCTTGACCAAACAAGATAGGTACTGGCCCTATCCAACTTAACGGTACTAATTTGAGCAAGTGAAGTATTCTCTAAGGCTTTGGTATCTCCCATAATAAAGAATCAGCACCAAAAAGAGGATAAAAGAATAAAAGAGGCCAAAAAAGGAAGAGAAACAGCCCAAAAAACAAACCACAAAAACCAAAATCGGCAATTGTTGTGTGGCAACGCGTGCAGCAAGGTGCAAACTGCCGGACTTGTTGGGTTTTGCTGACGGGAAAACGGGCTCTTTAACTATGGTGGCTATGAGACAAACGGAGGTGCGGAATGCATAGGATATGAGGCAAAACGCAATCTATCTAGAATAGATCAGACGGTGCGTGTTGTAGCGACCGGCATCTGGGAAGCGAGCGCCAGTCGATCGGACGGTGGGTGGTAGTTCTAGTGGGGCGGTGATGGAAACAGAGGGAGAAAACTTGACCTTTGAGATGTTGATGGTGAAGTGAGGAGAAGAATTCAACCCCCTTAGGTATACCCAGGTACTCGAGTGCTATAGAAAGAAAAAAATACTCACTTTAAGGCAGTGTGGGCTCTAATACCATTAAGGTTTTGAGTGACTGAATGTTTTTGTATACATCAAAATTGTAGGTTTACACATATGGATAATGAATTTACACACAATGTTCCTATTCTAAATTAGGACATAAATCAAATCTACAATAATAAATAATCAACGTAATAAAGCTTTCTTATAATCGTGTTATCAGAATAATAGCCTAATCAAAATAGTCAACACCTTCCACTCTTTATCTATAATTATACCTACTCCCATTCCTAGCTTTTGACTTGCCAGCGTACCAAAGCTTAATACCGGAAGTGTCTTAAGTCTCTTGCCTTATATCTTACCTATTTTGTCTCTTGTAGGAACATTACATTTATCTTTCTCCTAATCATTGTTTACTATCTCTATCATTTTACTTGTAAGTGTGCCAATATTCCATGCCCCAAAACATAATCTACTCTTATGAACTAGTTTCTATCCACACTCGTCCACAAACATGTGAGAGCCATTGCTTATTTTTCACTGCATCCGGACATTGATGTAATGACTCTTGCTCATTTGATACTATATTTAAGCCATACAACACGTTATTTTTGGGCAATGACTTAGCATTAGCATATTTACGTCGTTGATTCGAATTCATAAAGATTCAACAAAGTTTTACACTTTATCGACTACCTAACGCAACTCTTCTCTTTTGTTTGAGTTTGGGACCGGCTATGAAAGACATAGATAGGGTTAGATTTTAATATATTATATTTATAAGTAAAAATAAATAAAACAAAATTTAAATATTATATATTATAGTAATTGATTTGTTAGGTTTGGCTTGGTTTAGATGACAACCATGCACATCTAGTAACTAAACCAATTAAATACGTTTTGCTGAATTGTCACATATTTGATATAATTAATTGGTTAGTTTTGATCAATTTTTGTTGGATCAAACTGTCATCCCTTCTCTGATTTTAAAAACTATCCTGTGTTCGTTTAATAGACTTTTCATTTTTCATCGGTGACAATCATAAATGGATGAGTCATATTGAATGAACTTTGCTGGATTCCATTCCGTGCCATTCTATTCCATTGCATTCCTTGTCATTATAGACATAAATGGATGAGTCATAAAACGGCAATCATATTTGCTAGAATACATTCTTCATTGGAGTTTTATTCTGCTTTAAATAAATAATTATAATGTAATTTAATATGTACAATAGTTTTCATTCCATTCATTTTTATTAGAATTCCCAAATAAAGTAAACGAGATATCTGTCCATTTCATTATCAAACTTCGAAATAGAGAGACGGTAAAATTATCTTCCTTTCCTTTCCATTCCATTCTATACGCTATTCTATTCCACCCTGTGCTGTTAAATATAAACCTTTCAGACATAACCTAAGAGATTGGGGCTATTTTTGAATTGATCTCCTTTTCTCTGTTTCCTCGTATTATGTTGGTTTGCTGAGGTGAATCATTTCAATTTTATGTTTTTTCTTCTTGCATTGTACTAAAAATTCCATTTTATAAAAAAAGTGTTGCATTGTTATTTATATAGAATACATTCGCGTTGCTTAATTTATGTAGCTGATCTCATCTTGTAGAAAACAGATTTGTTTATTGTTGTTGTTATATACATAGTAATAACCTATGTAGTCCTCCTCATTGTAAAAAGGAACCATGCAAATCTTTGTTACTGTAATTGGGTTTCACAACCCGTTGCAGTCTCCTACCTCTTAGCTGAGTGTGGGTGGGAGCCATTGAACTGTGAGGAAACCTTCGGTTCCATTTCTTTGAATAAATGCCACCTATAAGAAAGCCATTGCTAAGTTTCTTACATATAGTTCCCTGCTTCATTTATCCATGGCATATTATAACGATCTGCATCCTAGTTAAGTGTGGGATTATTCTCAATAATCATAATCTTTCCCTCAGTATTGCACCGAACAATTAACTTGTGCCGCTTCTCTAGTTAACTGATTTCTTTATAGTCTAAAGCGTGCTAAAAAAATTCAAAATTTTACTGTTCCCATAAAGAGTCTAATCTTTTCAAAATAGAGAGGATAATATAATTTTAACATCTTTCAAGGGAGGTGGAGCCCTGGAGTAATAGGATACAAAAGTCTATTAACCCCATTAACACCACTATTCCCATAAAAATAGAGCCACGGAAGAGGAAGAAACATTTACCAGCCATTTTATACCTTTTCTAGAAGGTTTGATCAATTTAGGATGTGGGAGCACTTAGTTCAACGACTTTCTACATAACTTATTCTAGAAGGAAGTCTAATCAGAATATTCCTCGTAGCAATAACTCTTATTTGCTTTTGCTGGAGTTACTAGACATTCCATTTCACTACATAGAAGCCTCATGTGTGACAAGGTAGTATACCCACTACTGCACTTTTATTTATTTTTTGACTTTCAACATTATTAATAATTCCTATTTGATAGGCATGTACTCTTACTTTATAGGCATGTTGCAATTTACTTTCCTATTTTCATTCAACACATTTATATGGTTATAACAGTTATAAATGCCCTTAGGAAATTCTGTTTTAAGTATGTTATTGGGTAAATTCAGAATTGTATTTGGGTTTGATCCTCATATGGACTCATTTAGTGGAGAATTCAATGTTCAAGATCCTTGCACTTTTTTGGCTACACATTTTTCTTTCCCTACTTTAATTCTACTTGGTAGTGCTATCATGGAGCAATGGTAAAATTACTTTCATGTGACCTAGAGGTTAATGATTCAAATCGGTTATCTACTTGCATGGGTAGCGCTGCTTACATCTAACTCTTTCTGGACCTTACCTGTAGAGAGTCTCTGGACTGTCATTTTTTTTATTCAACGTTGTAGTAAATTCCACTTCTGTATCTACACTACACAATCTGATTGGGTTTGCTTTGGCACTTTATATCTTTTGTTGTATCTATACGAGGTAATTTAAGAGGGGAAGCAGTTTTTGAAGATAATTGAATTATTTTCTTATAAAATTATTTATTTGAGTTAGAAGAGATTGAATTTTTAAAATTGCATGGTAATTAAGTAAGAATTTAAAATTTCATTTAAATGGGTGAAATTTGAAAATTTTCTTTTTTATTTTTGGAACATTAGTTTTTTTTATTATTTATATTATAATGTCTCTGAACCCTTCTAGTCAGTAGTCTTACAATGACATATTTTATAATATAAAATATAAAATAAAATATGTAATGTAAGGATATAAGAAATAGAAAATAAAGATAATGAAAAGTTATAAGAAATAAGTAGGTTAAATAATCTTTTATTATTTAATTTATTATTTTATACTATATTTAAAAATAAGAAAAAGGCATGCAAAACTTCTAATTTTTAATATACATATATCGATATATAAGCATATAGGTATATACTAACATGGACATATGCATACTTATACATATACACGTCTATACATTTACAAACACGAATGTGTGTCAACATATGCTTGCACGTCATATATATATATATATATTATATATATATATATATTTATATAGTTACACGTAATTTCACAGATTTTATAATTATTCAAACAAAAAATTTAAAACGCAAAAAATTTGACTTAGTAGCAATTCAAGTACCTTACACAATCTTAATGTTCTTGACTGTTTCTTTGCAGGCATGGAGATCCCCAAGTATGTGGTCAATGTAACTCCTCAATATAAGCCTAAATTTGATGCACTAGTGAGAACCTTGGCCAAATCCTTTAATTGTTTGACTTAGTTTGGTTGTCCCGGTCAAATTCAAATGCATAGCATTTAAGTGATACATGTGTGTTCTGGGCCTACAGTTAGTGGAACTTAAAGAAGCTGAGGAGAAATCTCTAAAAGAGTCTGAGCGTTTGGAAAAGGAAATTGCTGAAGTACAAGAGCTGAAGGTAATAGAAATCACCAAATCCTTTTTTTGGTTTCTTGCATTTAATAATAGATTATATTTAGTGTCTAACAGTATTTCAAATAGAATTATTTTTAATAAGATACTTTTGAAAAAAAAAAAAAAAGAAGAAGACCAGATTAAGTAAAATTTTAGAAAAAAAACATTTCTTTTCGACTATGCCAGTTGCAAATGACTAATAAATTATTAAATTTAACAAATATTTTTATTTAATAATGATTTAATTATAAAATATCTTTTTAAATTATGAACGGTGAGAAATACTTCTTTTGAACTATGTCTCAATTATAAAATATTTTCTTAAATTATAAATTTGACAAATATTTCCTTATACTTTCATAAGCATAAATGGAACTTAAATTTCACATTGTTAACTCCATTCAATATTTTTCATATCAGATTTTCACTTAGAACCATTAGCTTAGAGAAAAAGAAAAATCTGTTTCTTAAACTATTTCTTTATTTTAAAAGTTCCAAATAAGTTTTAAATTTCTAAAATTTTTAACTGAATAGTTGTAGGTAGACATTTGCTGTATTTTATAGTTTATAAGAATATTTTATAATTGAGTTATAGTTAATAATTAAAAGATTGTATATATTTTTTCTCTAGATTCTCATAAATTTTTTAAAACACGGTCATATCCTCTTATTTATCTTATTAAATATGGTTTGTGGTAGGTCAACTTATATGTAACCCCGCAGGTTCATTCTAATTTAACTTATCCCTTCTTATTGGACAGTTCTTATATGCATACGAAGATATTGTATTTTCTTTTTTATTTATATATAGACGAACACACACATACACGACTGCGTAAACATGGGTGTTTTTTTTTTTTTTTTGCCAACATATTTATTAATGTGTAGCTTAACTTTCTTTTGGATTATTTTTTTTAAATAATTGATTTTAATATAAAATAAATTTTAATAATATTTATTATGTTTAAAAAATAATAGAAACAACATAATGAGATTATTTAACTTACTAATTATTCATATATGCATTTTAATACTGAGTAAGTTATACTCCTTTTCCTTGATATGCTAAAATTATACTTTTTTCATTTTTCTTTTTTTGTAAAAAAATCTTAAGATAAGAAAAATTAATAATTTTATTCCTCTTGACTAAAATGCTCTTATATGTATTATTTAGATAAATAAATAAATATTATACTGATATAAAATTTTTTTAATTTAAAATAAAATAAAGTTATTATTTTTAACTTAAAATAAATTATAAAGAAGTAATAACTTTTTAATTTTTTTTTAATAAATTTATAATTTACTCTTTAATAAATATACATATATTTTCGTACATATAGCCACTTTTAGATCATGAATTAATAGCTTACATTGATGCCCAAATTATTGATGTAAAAATTAAAGATAGTATTTTATGTATTTGTGGTAGACTATTGTAATGGTCTAAACTGGTGATTATTTATATATATATATTTTTTTACCTCTCATCTCACTTAAAATCACTCATATCAAGCTTAATCTAGATATATAATGCACCAACAATTTTCGACTACTAATATTACCCAAATAAGATTCATGGGTGTGTTGGATCAAATTCTAATAAGAGGTGATGGGTAAAAGTTAGAGCAGATTATTTACTTGTTCTTGATAACTGTATATTAACTACCCTTTATCTTCCATCAATCTCATTCTGTCATTGATTTCTGCAGAAGAAAATGAGTACCATGACAGCAGATGAATACTTTGCCAAGCATCCTGAGCTGAAGAAGTTTGATGATGAAATCAGAAATGATTACTGGGGTTATTAATTATACTAAACTTCAGAGCGCCTCAATATAGCTGTTTTCCTTGCTGCCTCAATAATTATTCGAAATTGATTCATTCGTAACTGCTTTTTAAGTCCCGAATCAAGGGGGTTCTTGAAAATACCCAATTGTAGAGTTGGAATTTTGATGGAGTTTTAGTTTATCCTTATTTATTTTATTTAAAGCTATAGTATACTTGAAGATGGGGTTGTCGTCAAGAAATTGCTGTCCTGCCATTCTCTGAATAAAATTGTTTGCCCAAGAAAATTTATCTATTTGGATAGGATTACTATGACTTACAAGATATAAAATAGTAGAAGGTATTTACCGTTTTAAGAGAAAATATAAATGACAGTACATCTAAAAGATGGGTTAAACTAAATTAAAGTTTAATTTTTTTTAAAGCAAAATATTCTACTATTAGAGAATGAATAATACACTTTTGCCAGAAAAGAACAAATAATTCTTGTTGATTTAGAATTGTCTAAAAATATGATTGTTTACCCCTTTAATTTTGTGATAATTTAAGTTGTTTCATATACTCGTTTTGGTTTCACAATTCTATTTGTTCAAATGATATAGTTCTCTCTTTGTTTTAAAATAATTAATTAATATAATGATATTTGGGTTTAAGAAATGAAATCGGGAAAATTAATGTAGTGCAGATTTTTAATTGAGAGAATAATGTAAATTTTAAAAATTGAAGGAAGTGAAATTTTGGCATTTGGGGAGAAATGGGAGAATAATCTACATAATTTATTTAGAGTATCGCTCATTTAATGTGTTTTTTCACTCTTCTACAAACTTTTGACGTTGTAAATTGAGGGCATTTTTGCTCTCATTTTTGCTTAAACTTGATGAGTTTTCAACAACCTTTTTTCTTATTTGCATGTCTCGTTCTTCTTTTCCCATTTCAAATTTAAATTAAACTTATCTTCCTTCAGTCAAATGAGAGCCAAGCCAAGGTCATTGGAGGATCCTCAACCTGAGTTTCGTGAAAATCGTCTGTGTCTCTCATTTTTGTTGTATAGAAAGCACTATTTTTTCTTTTTCCAATACCTGTTATGTGTTATCAGTTTTACATTATTGAAATATTTTTGTATTCTACTTTCTTCTTGAACTGGTCTTGATAGAGTTTTGGCCATTTCTATATATTCCTCTATCTTTTACAAGAGACCCAACTAATTAGATAAGCGAGCTCAATAAGTAGATCAAGAACTTTTTAGAAGTTGTTCAATCTCGACTGTGTGAAGACTGGGGAGGATCACCTTGAGATTAATAGTTAATAGTGAAGGAGAAAAGCATGACGATTTGTAGCAAAGGGAATTACTAGGAGGTATGATTACGTATGATGCATGACATATGATAATCTACAATTTAATCACCCTAGGTGTTCGCCTACGACAACCCCAAGCCAGCCGAACACTACGACAAGACCAAGCCAGCCAACGGCGAGCAGCACCTAATAAGGGTGAATGCCCCCACGGGCAGACTTAAACTCACTTCTTGCTTCTTGTCACCTAGAACACTATAAATGTGGGCTTTCTCCCTAGTACCTAGGTATGAAAACATTTTGCTTCCACTTGCACTTGCTTGCTCTTCAATTCTCTTGTTTACTTAAGTATTGAAGGTGCAACCGTGGAGCTATTTCTCCCTCTATATTCCTTGTTGTGTCCTCTTTATTCGTAGGTTCTTGCATCCCAGTCACTGTTTCAAGACTAGTCCCATTGTTCCAATCGCAGCTGAATCATCAATATCGCCAAGCTATTGAAGTATTATTATAAATTATTAAATAAAATTAGACAAAATTAAAAAAATAAAACTAACTAACGTTTCTTAACAAATTTAGTACAATGCGTAAAACAAATAAATTTAATCAAAACATTACAATGATATATAATAAAAGACTGGAAACATATGGCTGGAATAAACTTTGGTTGCTTACGGTTCCAATCCAAATAATTACGTTGATTCGGTGAACGTTTTATTTCATGCTAATTTACAAGTATGGAGCAACGGATAGTATATATTTGTACTCAATAATTTTGAGAGAAACGTTATTCAAGATTTCACCTATGAATATGAAAGAGAAAAACCCGTGTATGACTTGGGTAGAGAAAGGTGTAGGTGAAAGAGTCTGTCTATTTTTTTTCTTGTAAAGAAGTAATAAACTTAAAAAGGCGAGTGTTGGGTCATTTTATTCTGGAAGTAATGCATTTGTATACTCGCTGCACCAGGTGATAGCAAATCGACTTGTGGGAAGCGTGAATTACCTTAGGGGAACGTTTGGTACGCGGACATATTTTTTTACTTCTAGGAATCATATTCTGGAAATGTTATTCTCTGGAATATGATTCTCAGAAATCTTAAAAAAATTTATTTGGTTTACTTTAAATATTCCTGAAAATATTTTACAATATCTCATACTATAAAAATAAAAGATTTATCATGTCCACTGCTATTCATCAATTTTTTAATCCAATTCATTCATATTTGATCATTTTAATGTTATGTAATTAATATCAATACAATTATTTTATGAAGATCTTATATTAATAGCTACAACTTTGAAAAGCTTGAATTTTTAATTTTTTTTATAGATTTTTTGTTTTAGAATTAGAGTATCTCAAAATTATATCAGATGAGAAATTAATTTTTTTTTGGATACGTAGTTAGATAATAAGATAAAGTTTGTTTAATATTTAGAATTTATATTTATATCTTTTTATTGCAATTTAATTTGATTCATATTTATTTATATAATTAAATTTATCTAATTTATCAAACATTCTTTTTGTCTCAATCAAACTAATCTAAATTAAATTTGGTCAATCTAAATTAAATTAAATTGTTAACTTTAAGAAAAACAAAATATTGCAATTTTAAATTTTAATAGTACTTATCTTTTTTGAATTTAAATCATGATAAATGTAAATTTTTAACAATAAAATCAATTAAATAAAACTTTAAAATAAGTCAAATCATAAATAAATCATAATAAGGTATGATTAAGTTTTAAAAGAATAATTTAATAATTTTACTAGTATAAAAATATTCTCATGCCATGAAATACAAGATTCTCACCCCCTTACATGGAAATGAAAATCTAGAAAAGCATGGAAATACTCTATTCTTGAATTTTTTTTTAATTTGTATACCAAACACAAGAATGTAACGTTCTGAACCTCTTATTCTTGAGAATATTTTTGTAAACCGTGTACCAAATGGTCCTTAAAGAGAATGAGATTTCTGTGCCTTAGCCTAGTACCACGCAATTTAAATTTTCTAATATTTCATCTCTTGTTTAGTTATTTTTCTTATTTTCATATTGTAGCACCAACAATTTTAAGGTAATTCATCATCATCATGGATGCTACAATTGAAAATAAGAATGGTGTTGGTGATCTCAACAAGCCTTTTTGTTTCAAGGGTATTCACTTCAAGAGATGGAAAAGAAAGGTTTTTTTTAATCTTAATCTTTTGAAAGTTTCTTATATACTCATGGAAAAGAATCCAAAAAAGACTTCTGTTGATTCTATGAGTAATGTTGAAAAGAAAGAACATGTTGAAAAAATAGAAAAATGAGAAAGAGATGAATATAATTGTCTCTATTATCTACTTAATTGCTTGGTCGATGAATTTTGTGATTATTTTGCCAAATCATATGAAACTACCAAAAAGATATGGAAAGCTTTGCAGAAAAAATATGATATTGAGGAAGCTAATGCAAAGAAGTATGCTGCAAGTTGATTCTTCCATTATCAAATGGTGGGTGATAATTTTGAGCTGGAGAAAACTCAAGAATTTCAAATTCTAGCTCATAAAGTGTGATTCGAAAGGATAAAAATTGAAGATAATCTCATTGTAGTTGGAATCATTGACAAGTTACCACAATCATGGAGAGTTTCAAAAAGCACTACGTCACAAGAAAAAGGAGAAAAGTCTAGAAAGTCTCATTACAAGAATTTGAGTAAAATAGGAGGCTAGAAGTCAAGATCTTCTCAAATGAGAATGAAAATTCTACAACTACGGTACATGCTCTTGGAACTAATGACTCTTTGCCTCAAGGTCAAATTTTGAAGCAAAATGCTCAATTGAAACCCTTTAGAAAAGACATGAAAATATCTAGTAGAAATGACAACAATAAAGGGAATTCCACCCAAAAGAATAACAATGCTTTCAACTAAAAACCTCAATTCTCTTGTTTTTTGGTGGCAAAAAGGGACATATGGTAAAGAAATTTAGGTACCAAAATCATGGTAATACACTAAAAGCCAACAATGTTGAAGAGCCCTTAGTGGCTATGATAACTAAGATCAATATGATTGATGAATCAAAAGGTTGGTGGGTGGATTCCAGAGCCACTAGGCATAGGCATGTATGCTATGATAAGGATTAGTTCAAGGTGTATTCCGCAATATGGGTCAAGGAGATGCATGTGGAATTAAAATTTACTTTTGGTCATACTCTCACTCTTAAGAATGTGCTTTACGCTCTTAAGTTGAGAAAAAAAATCTTATGTCTACCTTTCTACTCAATAAAGCTAGGTTTAAACAAACTATTGAATCTGACCAATATGTTAACTCTAAGGGTGGGACCTTTGTAGGCAAAGGGTATGTTTGTAATGGAATGTTTAAGTTGAATCTTGATATGAATAAAATGCCTTCTAATTCTACTTATATGATTTCTTTTATTAATTTTTGGCATGAATGTTTGTATCATATAAACAGTAAATATGTGCAAAGAATGAGTAATTTTGGGTTAATACCTAATACTAATGATAAATTTGAAAAATGTAAATTTTGTATTATGTCAAAAATCACAAAGAGACCTCATAATATTATTGTGAGAAATTTTGAATTATTAGATTTAATTCATATTGATATTTGTCACTTTGATGGTCACTTAACTAGTGGTGGAAAAAAATATTTTATTACTTTTATAGATGATTTTTCAAAATATACTTATGTGTATTTGATGAAACATAAAAGTGAGGCTTTTGAAAAATTAAAAATATTTTTAAATGAAGTTGAAAATTAATTTGGGTTAAGTATTTTTGTAGTGACAGAGTAAGTGAATATGATTCAAATGAATTAAATACTTTTATTAAAAATTTAAGAATTATACATGAAGTAACACCTCTATATTCACTTATTTCTAATGGTGTAGCTGAATGTAAAAATAGAACTTTAATTAATTTGACAAATTCTATGTTGCTACACTTTGGTATTTCTTTTAATTTTTAAGGTGAAGTTGTTTTGACTGCTTGTTTTGTGTTAAATTGTGTTCCTCATAAAAAATCAAACAAAACCCTTTTGTGTTATGAAAAAATTATAAACCTAATTTGAACTTTTTAATAGTATGGAGATGTTTAGTGTAACAACCGAAAGGATTTGAAAGAGTTTTAAAGAATTTTAAAATATAAAACTTGATTTTAGACGCTAATTTCCATCAAATGAAACTTGGCACGAATTTCAAGGATAGTGATTCGAAACAGAAGGTTTTTCGAAGTTAGAAACATGATCAAACAGAAAGAAATGCAATCCGGCGATCAGAAACTGATGGAAGAAGTTTCGTGCATTAATTTCGTTGATAGAGACCAAAACCTTTGCATGGAAATGCGTTCCGACATCTGGAAGGATGCCGACACCCTAAAGTATCCTTGGGTGGTCTGGAAAAAGTCAGAATCGTCCCCGGAGGCTTTAAATTACACGAATTCCTTTCATTTCTCTCATTCTCTCTCTCTCCTCACCATATTTTCTCTCTCCTCTCTCTCCTCCTTCCTCCACCGTGAACCGCCACCACAGCCACCGTGGGCCGCCACCAAGGACACCAACCGACAGCCCTCACTACCCACAACCTCTAGCAACCACCCACGGCCACCAACGGCCGCTAGAGTCGTCGGAAAAATGCCATCTTTCCCCTCAACCGCGCGAAATTTCACTAGCTCAGATTGCTACCGTCCGTCGCCGTTGACCGTCACTGCCCCCACCACCATGTAGCCTGAGCTGCCAGCTTCCTCCACTAGCTCACTGACGATGAATAGAGGCCAGACGCGCCCGGATCGAGGGAATCTCAGTCTGTCGTGCGAGAATCTTCGTGGCCAGAAAATACCGTCCAAACGGCCGTGAACAGCCGCGCCACCACCAGATTCGGACTCCTGGACTTGCGGGCTTCACCGTGGTGTGATTTTCGAGGCAAACCGCACCCTTCCGCCGTGCGCCACCGTACGTCGCCGTGTGCCGCCGTGCCGGAGCTTCTAGACGTGCATCGGGAGGAATCGAGACCACCGTGACGCAGAATTCCATCATGTGAGCACTTTGGTAAGGTCCGATTTCCCAAAAACTAATGCTATCTGATTGAAATAGCTGCCGAACTTAATTAGGCAATAAATTAACCTAAGTATTTGAGTAACCAGATTTAGGATTGAAAAATGGATGACGTGACGAGCCTGAATATTTAATTTCATGTCCAAGAAATTAATTGGGCTCAGAAACCGAGATTGCGTGAAGTTCTGAAGTGATTTGGAGCAACCGGAGATCAGGTAGGATAATTTACACTTCCCGAACCCTAGATTTGACTTAGTGGATACCTGATTGATTTAGATGATTTACATGGATTTACGTGCTGCTTTCGATGGGATAAATTGCATGCCTGTGTGCTGAAAACCCTAATTGCATGTTAGACACCTTGTTTATCGAGTTTAGATGCCTTTAGGACGGATTTACTTAGGGTTGGGTACTTGATAGCCGATATGGGACGGCTGTTAAGTATCCCTAGTACAGGGAGCTTTTAAACGAGATTATTTTTATCAGATTTAGCCTGTACTGAGTTAGGGATTACGCGTTAAACCAGGACGACCCTAAGAAAGGCTTAGGGAGTATAAGGGTGGATTACCTACACGGGAAAACGTTGTGATTTAGGCGTAATATCCTAGAACCCTGAGGAATAGCCGACCGAGTGCATGTGAGTTCGAATAAATTGTATGAGGATGAGAATTGGCGTATGTGCACATGCTAGGGGATGCCCTAGATGTTGATTCTCACCCGGTCCTTGAGTGAGTGATTGGTGTTACGGATCACACTCACAATATAGGCTTGATTCGGGTGATTGGTGTTACGGATCACACCCAATGATAAGAGAGGTATTCTCTCTGGATGACGTGCAATTAGAAGATGATGATTTAGATTTGGTTACAGTAGACTTGTAGCCAACGTGGATTGAGATACACCGGGCATGGGATTTTACTTGATTTTGATTATTGATTTTAAAAAGAAATGGATTTTATGATTTCGATTAATTGTCGTGATTTCCATGTAATTAAATGATTTTTAAAGATAAGGTATCTCACTGTTTTTGAACTGATTTCGAGAAGAAGATTTCGGTGTTCGCACCGCTGGGTATTCAACCAATTTTTGAATGATATTTGAATTTGTAAATTATTCTACTGGGATTTTATATCTCATTAGGTTGTTTAATCAGATGAAAAGGGACAAGGACAGGAACCCAGACGATAGACGATGATGCCGTGGTGATAGACAGGAGATTGACTTAGTTTAGGCTTGAATCGTTTTGTATATATATACTTTGATGATGTTGTTGTATATTGGGTTCTGTTCTTTATGTTTTCTGTACGGATTGGATAGGTGGTACATGTATAATTTAGATTCTTAGTATTGACTGTACTGATGGGATTGACGTTGCTGTATATGGATTTATGTTAATCACGTTTATTGCTGTGGTTGGACTGGCTGTATGATTGTAAACATGTGATTTTTGTACTTTGGGAATGTTTGAAATACAAAGGGAACTCTGCCGGATTTTCGGTAGAATTTACCGCTGTAAACTTATGGATTTGAATTGGAATGTGTATGAATGTATGACGCGACGTATATATGAGTTTTAGATTTCATTCCAGAGTAATTTATGATGCATGTATGTATAATTAGTTAGCTGCGTGTGAATCAGGGTTGAACAGAATCCGAATGGACAACGGAAAGTCTATTTGGGTTACGCTCAACCAGTAGCGATCCCCTGACGTTCCCACATAGGGAATAATCAATTAGAATAACCCATATGCTTCCGCTAATCAGATGAGGATTGTATATGTCATATTAGGGGGTCGTTACATTTAGCATATGTACAATAAGTGGACCCAAAAAGGTCTAAATTAGGTTCTCAAGCCTCAAAATGTTTTTTTGTTGGTTATTCTTTAAATAGTATAACTTATAGATTTTTTTTTATTTAAACAATAAAGTAATTATTGAATCCATTGATGCTATAATTCATGCAAATAAATTTTCATATAAACTAAGAAATAGTAGGGGCCAAGAAATTATAAAAACAAATTTTTCTATTCCAAGCTCTTTTTATCATCATAAAAATAATATTGAAATTGAAATAGAACCAAGAAGGAGTAAGAGAGCTAGAATAGAAAAGGATTTTGGCCCATATTTTTTAGTTTATAATGTTGAAGATAATCCCTTATCTCTAAAAGAAGATTTCTTCGTAAGAAATTAAGGCCTGATGATTCTATAGATAAATATAAAGCTAGACTTATAGCAAAAGGATATACTTAGAGAAGATTTAGATTTCTAATAATTTTTCTCCAATTTCTAGAATTACAACTATTAGATTCTTCGTTGCTATTGCTACTATCCATGATTTATTTATTCATCAAATGAATGTAAAAGTATCATTTTTAAATGGTGATTTAGATGAAGAAATATATATGGAGCAACTAGAAGGTTTTTCTGTAGAAAGACAAGAAAATAAAGTATGTAAATTAAAAAAATTCATTGTATAGATTAAAAAAAGTTCCAAAACAATGACATGAAAAATTTGACATATGCATGCTTGAAAATGGTTTTAAGTCTAGTGAATGTGATAAGTGTATATATTATAAATATGTTGAGAATGATCATATTATTATTATCTTGTATGGGGGTGATTTATTGATCTTTGGTACAATCTTAAATGTAATAAAAAAAATACTAAGAATTTACTTTGTGAAAATTTTAGTATGAAAGATATTAGAAAAGAAAATGTCATTCTTGGTATGAAATTACAATGATGAATGATGGAATTTTTCTTGATTAATCTCACTATGTGGAGAAAATTTTGAAAAAATATGGATATTTAGATAGTAAATATGCTTCTACTCCTTTAGATTCAAGTATGATTGAGAGTCTACGTTATTTAACAGATTGTACTAAACTTGATATTACTTATGCAATTGGCTTGCTTGGGAGAACACTGGAGTGCAATAAAATATCTTACGAGATATTTGTGTGGCACTAATTTATGGATTATTTTATAAAACAATATCCAGCTATACTTAAAGGGTACTCTAATGCTGATTGGAATATATTATTAAGTGACTCCCTTTCTACTTCTTGTTATGTATTTACTTTAGGCGGTTATGCAATTTGTTGAAAATCTAAAAATAATAAATAATTGCTAAATCAACTGTGGAAGCTGAGGTTATTGATTTAGCATCACCTAGTGAAGAGGCTAGTTGGTTAAGAGATATGTTAAATGAAATTCCTATGTGGAAAAAACTTGTTCTGCCTATATTAATACATTGTCATAGTACTATTGCCATTGGTAGAGTTCGAAATCGCTATTATAATGGAAACTCTAGACCCATAAGAAAAAAACATAGTATTATTAAATCTTGTATTAATAATGGTACCATTCACTTAGAATATGTAAAGTCAAGAGATAATCTTGCAGATCCGCTTACAAAGGCTTTACATAAAGAAAAGGGTTTGGAATACATAAGGGGATGAGTCTTAAGCCCATAGAATTAAAACCAACCTATCAGGATACCTTACCTTGTGATTACAAAGTAGTTGTTTAAAAATTCATCTTTACAAGAGTTTAACTCTTAACTCATCCCTATGGTATAAATACATTTTCTTGCAATGAATATGTGAGGTTGAGTTTATAAAACTCTTGATAAAATTTGTAGCTCTTTAAGAGTGGGGTGTCTTAATTGTAGGAACACCCTTGACAAAATTCACCAATTTGAATATGGGAGAAGGGCCGCTCTAATGAGAATATATAGGTCATATTCTCAAAACACATTCAAGAAATAGGATGCAGATAAGGCTGCATAATGTGTAGGCTAGGCTCAAATGTTTCACCTTGATTATTATGTGCAACATATATATATTGTCTCCCCTAAGCAGTCATAGGTAAGGTAAATACCACTATAGACTCTGGATCAAGATATGTATATTTTGCTAAATATATATTCAAAGAAAATTTATCTATCTATATTATGTATAATAATCTATGTCTTCCCATATGTATATATTTTAATGTGTGCTAATTTATAATAATAATAATAATAAGTGGGGCATTGTTTAAGTATTATTATAAATCATTAAATAAAATTAAACAAAATCAAAATAATAAAACTGACAAGATACGTTTCTCAAAAAATTTATTACAATGTATAAAACAAATAAACTTAATCAAAACATTACAATGATATGCAATAAAAGATTGGAAACATATGGCTGGAATAGAAGTTGGTTGCTGACTGTTTCAATCTAAATAATTATGTTGATTTTCTGCACGTTTTATTTCATGCCAATATACAAGTATGGAGCAACCAATAGTATGTATATTTATACTCAATAATTTTGAGGGAAACTTTATTCAAACTTTCATTTATAAATATGAACCTAGCCTAAGGGATTTGGTGGATCAAAAGAAAAAAAGAAAGCTTCATATAAAAGAGAGAAAAACTCTTATGTGTGACTTGGGTAGAGAAAGGTGTGGGTGAAAGAGTCATGTTTATTTCTTTTGTGCAGAAGTTATAGGCTTAAAGAGTCAAGTATTAGGTCGTTGTATCCTAGAGGTAACGCGTTTGTGTTAATTGAGTGTTGGGTTAGGCGATAGCAAAATCAACCCATGAGAGGCATGAATTATCTTAAAGAGAATGAGATTTTCCTACCTTACTCTAGTACCATAGGCTTTAAATTTTCTAATATTTTATCTCTTATTTAGTTATTTTTCTTATTTTCATATTGTAGCACCAACAATTATGACAAAAAACATTTCTAAAAGCAAAATATTTGTAGGTTCAAATTAAGCGCATATTCTTGATCTCTACTTTGAAAATGGAAAAAAATATATATTCAAGTTGAATATTCATTTGAAATATGTGCTAATTTGTATTTCTTTTCTATAATTTCATTGGGTTTTTAGTACGAGTGACAAAATAACCCATGAACCAAATTACCATCCAATCCAACTATGATTATCATTCACTTAAATCCAACTACTTTGAACCACGACTTACTTTGACTTGGATCATGCATTGACCTTATTAATTGAGGTTGGGTAAGTTGGGTTAACCAAAAGTTAACCAATTGACTCATTGTTATTCCTTTTATTTCAGTTTTTTTTACTATTTTGTATTATATCATATTTTCATTCAACATTTTATTTATATTAAATAAAAAATACATATGCATCTATAAATACTTGTACATACACATATACAAACAGACATAAACATGTAAATATGTATACATATGATGACACATGCAATTGGGTGCCAAACATGTGTAAGTAATATATATACATACATACATAAATACATATATAAATACATACATATATACATACATACATATATATATGTATATACACACACATATAGGCACATGTATACACACATATACATATCTATATATTCATGTCCTTGCATACCCACACCCTTACACATATATGAGTATATATATATATATGTTCATATATATACATGTACACATGCACATATATATATTAGTATACACACATGTATGTTTAAACAAATATACACATACAAACAAGGCCATATTGAAAATGTGGGAACATACTTGAAATGAAATGTGCCAATATTATTTTTATTTTATAATATAAAAATGGATATATTCTTACTCTTTAGTTGTTAAAAAATGTTTAAAGTGTTCAAAATTTTATAATAACATAGAAAGAATGGTAGGAATTTTATAACAACATATGGTTAATAAAATACTAGAATCTTGCATATTTCTGTATATAAATTGTTTTAAGAATAAGTGCTCTTAACATTTATTTATTTATTTTTTGTTTTTGCAAAAGGAATTTGTTGTTCGTATAGGTTTAGGATTATTTTTGTGCTAACTAAACATTGTGTTAAATTATTTTGGCATTTAGTCTATTTTATCTTGATTATTAATAATGATAATATATTAGAGTTATAGATCGATGTGCTACTACTTGCAAACCTAAATTCATTTTAATTTTTACCAAGTTATTAAATCATAGGATTCTAGTTGAGGTCACTACACTCAAATATTTTACTTGATCATATTGATTGATAAATTTTATTACTTCAACAGAAGAAATAAAGTAAGTATGCAAACACATACATAAAATTTCTCAGTATGTATATACACATGTGATACATATACATTTATATACAGTTATCCAAAGGAGATAGTTTTGGAGGTAACTGTGTATACCATTCAAACTTAAGTTAGTCACCTACTAGTGGATAAAATATCATCAAGAAAATATACATGTACACATCTTTACCCATTCCTTGTACATGGAAACTAAGCCACTCAAGCCTTTCCAAAAGAAATAACTTGTTGTGGCATCAGGGCTAGATATATAAGAAATACACACACACACACACATCTCTTTTAACTTTTTATCCTAACTATGTAAGTGTGCCTACCACCTAGAGGTGGGGTAGGGACATCCATGATTGCCAGCACCCACACGTCCTAGATTACCACCTCTATCTCCAAAAGCACATGAAATTTATGCATTTGGACACATCAGTTCACACTATGAAATTTATATTCGTAGTAGCCATAACATCCTATTTTCAAATCCAATAATTATACCAACCATATGACCTATAGGAAACTCATACATTCATGCACAAATATACTTCAAATAATGGATGCCATACTATTGGATGCAATGCATGAGTTATATTGCATATAGTAATGTATATATATGATGTATGTGTCATAATGCTCCTTATAATTCATAAGCAAGGCATAAACTGGGTATGCTCATCATACTCATCAAAATATGGTAATGTGAACTCATCAACTGTAGGGAATGATCTTATAATCTTTCTAGACCCCCAAAAACATTCATAAAAATTGAGTGCATTGGGAGCATCGCCCCAGAAAACCTCTCTTTGGAAGGAATCACCCAGCGATCTATCATTTCCTTACCTTTAAACGTACTGATCAAGCTCTCATGAATGAACCAACATAAAGATTTTAAACCATGGTACTATTTGACTATATCACAGTCTTAAATGGGCATCTCAATCTCACAGAGTCCTTGTCCTAAACAAATCATGAGGCTAAAGAATCATTATCCTAAATGGATCCCACTCCTAGTAAGCTACCCATAAGTATATATAATAAGATGAGTTAGCCTAAGACATAGTCATCCCTAATTCTAAGCACATGACTCTTTAAATTGGCAATTAGGAAGAGTTCATTAACTTAGAATTTGCACCTATCACGGTGAACAAGTAATTAATTTAAAATTGTAAATGGTCAAGTTGTCATATTACCACCCTAAATTATAGTTCAACCATGGAATGCCTAATGCTTATCCCATATTGACTATCGGTCACTCAATCATAGACCTATCTATCATTAATAAATACAATGAGGATACTTCATTTAGTGCCATTTCATTAGTGCCATAATCTTTAAGCTTTCATTTCTCCTTCCATTTTCAAAAAACTCATTTCATATTACCCATCACTTATCTCAGTTCATGTTCATTTCACTCAAGTGGAATTTGAGTATAACACGTTAACTAGAAGGAAAACTAAGCTTATCTCACATTCTAGAGAGTTAACAGTTGACTGATGGGTCCTAGCAGTCGGCTGGTAGCTCTCTAGAAAGGTTATATGTATACAAAGGGTGAATAATCAATTGGTACTAGGCCAACAGTCAATTGGTGGCTCTTTGTGTAAAATCTAGGGTAACCCAAGGCTTAATATTAATAGTCAATTAGTCTATATGCATTTTTAGGTTTGGCCAAGGACATGATAGCCAATTTCTATGAAGGTACCAATTGACTATTATCTCTCTAGAATAATTTTTTGAAGATTTGCATGCTAACAATTTACTACTAGGCCTCTAGCAGTCAACTATTAGATCATATTCTATTCAAAATTAATACCATGTTTTCTCACAATTTTTCACTTAAAACTCAGGCTTTCACATGATTTCAAATCATAATCTTAGTTCCTACGAAGTCTTCTACCTCAAACATGCATAAGACATTTGAAGTTCCATATTTAACACACTTAAGTAGTGAATTGCAATCATACCCATAAATGAACATTAAACCTATGCTTTAATTCATCATACAATCATATATATGAACATACAAATAACATTGAATACCCAATGGAATTCAATTAAACATCTCTTAACCATATAACTTCATGAAATCATTCAAAACCAATGTAAATAGTGCAAACACCATGAAAGAGATTATGAATGTTATGCCTACCTTGATTCTAAGCTATAATCTTGTGTGTTGGTATCCTAAACATGAATTCTTGGTGGTTCCTAATCTAACTTTCAGCTTGCTTCCTAGCTTTCCCCCTTAGCTTCCCCTTGATTTTTCACTCTCTCTAGTTTTCTTTTATTTCTTTCTCTAGCTCATTGATCTAGTTGCTCGTAACACACCCTTATCCCATTTTATTTAAGGAGATAATTGCATTAAATTACTTCAAGGGAAAACCATGATTTAGCCCCTAGGGTCACTTTTACAATTTTCACCATAAGAGAAATATTTAGAGTTTCAACCCCTTAGGCTAAAATACAATTTCCAAACATCTTGGAAAATATTACATTTTACCTCTGAACCATGTAGCAAGACATGTTTAAATTTAGTTATCAACAGTAATCTTTTGGCTAAAATTGTATTTCTAACCCTTAGGGTTAAATATCTAATTATTTTCTTTCTTTAGTAATTCCATTCCAACCCCAAACTTTCCACTTTCCTTTCACTTAGGTCCTTTTCTACTTTCACTCTAGTCCCTCTCTTCCTATAACATTCTATAGGGATTCTAATGCATTAACATGCTATCTAATGCAAAACTCAATGTCAAAGACAAGTATATGAGTCAGATTATATTCAACAAATAATATTACAAGTTGTTAAGCAGTATATGCTACAAAACCAAAAAGATATATACTTCTCAAAAAGTCTTTATTCACATTAAGACTAATGCTAGAAAATTATGTATTTTTTCTAGACTTTTTACTGCTGTAAAGATACTAGGCAAAGCTGTCAATGTTAATAATAAAATGGTTAAGAGTGAGGGTAATACTGGTATTATATTCTATTGTATCAATTATGTCACATTATACACCATTGAGATATAGACTTGCAAAGTTTAATATCCTAAATTTCCAAATCAAGACCAATTTTTTAATTGTACAAATTTCTTGCATTATAAGAAAATCTTTATCTTATTAGAGAGTTTGCTGAGTCAATTTTGGGTCTTTAGCTCGGGTTCTCACACGTATATAATATCTTAGTGGAATAATTAATCCATAAAACAAAATACTTTAATATATATATATCATACTATCAAGGGTTTTAGATACATACATTCCCCTTAAGCATTAGACATATATAACTAGATATGTGGCTCTGGGTCATATTTACAGTTAGCCTTATCATCCAGAGGTAACAAGTCTACCACTCGGATCAGGCCTCAAAATAAACCTATTATTGGATACTAACCACATCCTATTTTATATTTCTATCCTCCCACTATTAACAGCAAAGAATATCATGGGCAGTCCTAAAAGATATTATAAAACCATGTTCTAGTATAGATTGTCCAAAAGTATACAAGCTAAATATAGCTCCTAAGCGTTCTACTAATAGGTAGGCTACTAACCTAGCACTGGACCTCCACTAGAGGCACTATTATGCATACCTCCATCACTAATACAACCCATACATCCCTTACCACTATAATTAGCCCCATGAATAAGAGCTAAACCATTGTGGTCTTGATCTCTATGAGTACATGGAATCATGGAATCTAGACACATCCGCAAAAATAGTGACGTTTATAATACCAGTAGCTAGATCACTTGTTTTGAAAGCCATTAATGGTACCAGCAGTACTTGTATAGAAATTAAGACATTCTCTTCATGTTTGCATTCACATATACAAATATCTATTAGATGCAGTGCATGCTCCTGTTATGTAATTATTGATGTATGTACATGCATTTAGTTATGGAAATAAATCACATTTTGTTCATGCTCTTACAAACATTGTTATCATCTCATCATCAGAAAAAATTTCTATTTAAACATTGTAACATAATTATACTTAAATAATTTTTTAGGGAAACATACATAGTCTTGGGCCTTATGCCCCTCAGGCCTCTTTCCCCACATTAGATCTCATAAAATAAAGAGAGCATCATTTTAAAGGCATTTCCCAGTGAGAACGTTACATACACTTGAGCTCTACATGAATGAGTACTATATGGCCCTAAGCCCTTTTTGGCCATAAATGTATACACTAAGGTGATTCGACTTAAGCTAGGTTATGCCTACTTCTAGGTAGGTGATCTTTCCTTGGCCATTTAATTTAGGGTACACTAACCTAAAATTCACAACTGCCATAATTTTTTTGAAATCTCTTTTAGGGTTTGAGTGGATGTTTTACCATTCCAATTAGTGATGTAACCATAGAGTGCCCAATGTTCAAACTTAAGCCTATCTACCACTAATGCATACAATAGGAATAGTTTCATTGCTTCCTTAAATTCTTAATCTCTTTTCCCTTTTGAATTATGTTACATTATGTTTAATTCCTTGAACATTTGAGTTTCAAGAGTTATTTGAGCTTTACAGCATGAAGTTGAGGGACTATATGGTATAATTCACATTCTAAAGCCTACCAGTCAACTTCTTCATTTCTAGCAATAGGTTGGTAGCTCTCGGTCTAAACACGGTGTTTGAACCTAAGAGCTGGCAGTCGACTTCTTGCTTCTTGGTAATTGATTACTAGACTAATTGATTTCTAGACTGATATTATGGGTTCTGGGTAGATTAGGAACCCAAAAGTTGACTGCTACTAGGTTGGTAGTCGGCTGCCACATTCTTGACTATTATGGATAACGTGAAGAACACGACAATCAAGTTCCAGAGGTTTGACAATCTCTGCTACATCTCAGCCATCTCTTAAAATTCAACTTTTACCCCTAATCAACCCATGTAATAGCCCATTTTTATTTCAAGATAATAAATCTTAGTCCCATCAACCTTTAAAGCATTTCTAATGTAGAAAACAATGAAAATCTCAACTTAATCTCCCTCAAATCCCAATATTATATATTTTTCTAGCATAAACAATACCATAGATTTTATATCTACCATTCAAGCATCCAATAGTACAACAAACTAGCCAAAACGTCCAATAGAAGTAAAGAAACTAGGGAATGTAAGTTTCACTCTCCCATTATACTAAAAAATCATGAAAAATGCAATTTCACCACCATGAACAATATTTTTTGAAAATAAGGGAGAAAGAAAATTTAGCTATCTTATAAGATGAAATGGGTGTAAATGTTTTTCCAAAAATGTAGTAGGATGATTCTATTGTGTTTTTCTAGTTTCAGATCAGTCCTCTTACCTTTAAATCTCTCCTTCTCTCACTAAGCCTTGATCTCTTCTCTCTCTAGCTAGAGTTTTAAGATGCCTTTTGGTTTCTCCCTCTCTTTAAGACCTTATAAATACAGGTGGTAGGTAGGAGTGGGGGAAAATTATAGTGTGGGGAAGAAAAAGAACAAGTTGTTGTAGTTTAGTCCCTACCTCAATGGGCAAAGCAAGGAATTTACCATTTTACATCACAACATTGGCGGGTAGTTTCAAAATTTGATTAGCTATAGTAACCTTCCATAGCAAAATCCTCGAATTTTCCTTTGATTATCTTTCTGCTTTTCACTTTAGTCTTTGCACCAATTATAGGAAATTTAGTAGAAACCAAAGGTTATTGATAACTTAAAGGAAAGTCCTAATCTTCAAATCTAACACCAGGGATTGGATGGAGAACTGGAGTTTGATTACTGTAAAACCTCTTCACTAGCCTCTCCCACTAGGATCAATGATGCGCTAATTGTTGAGCTCTTGAAATTGATGTTGTAAATTCTTATTGATCTCCTCTTGGTTCTAAATTAAATCCTTCTTAGGATCTAAGTCAAAGAAGTTATTTTGATGATTGAATTGATCCTCCCCCTCTATGCCTGCAATTTTTATCTCCTCATTTCGTGGCTCATTGGTCAGGTTTCTTTATTCCTCTATAGCCTACAATGGGTTAAAATCATACTCCATTAGTGGGGTATGTTAAGGTGGTATTCATATCCATTCAGAGTGACTAAGGCTTCAACATACATAGTTCTTCTATAGAGTTAGTTAAAGAACCTTTGCTTATGAGGGACAAAATATGCCCTTGAAAGAATTAAGCCATAGTCAACCTTAAATTGTTCTTGAATCCTTAAAATTTAAGCATTCAATGCAATGGTCACCTATGCCCTTGACCAATCACAATCTGGAAAGGTGTGACCTATCCTATCATAATTGCAATATAGCTTGAAGATCCTCTTATATCTACATTGAACTCATAAAAGGTTTCCTTCATCAATAGTTAAGATAAACCCTAGAAGAAAGGGATGGTGGACAGGAACCCTCACCTTAATACGTAGAAATCTTATGTTTTTGGGGAATGTTAGGAATTAGTCAAAATCTTTCACTTCTATAATGAGCTGACTGATTCTGTTGGCTACTGTAAGGGGTTTGGCATTCTAAAGGATGACCCCTTAGTTGGACCCAAACTGATACCTTTGTTACTGTTAGCCTATTGAGCACTAGATTAGGTTCCCAGTGAAACAAAGCTACCAGGCCTTCTTAACCTGTCCATGGTCCTACTAATCACTCTGGGACTACTACCCATATTTTCTTCTCTTTTATTTGTACAGGTGATCTCTAAGTTTCCTTTTCATTTTGATTATTGAACTATTTATATCCTAAGCAATATGATTAGAAAATATTGTAACGTTTACAATTCCCCCTTTGTAAATAATCACCTGCAGTATTACTAATCCTAATCCCTCCTTAGGAACACGAGACTAAATCATCAAGTATGATTCTAGTAATTTTCATCACTTATATGAAATGGAATAGATTACAAGTAGAGATTAAACCAAATAAAGGTATGGGGAATTAGAACAATCACACCTGGGTTTAGGGGATGAAGCTCCAGAACCAAGCTATTGGTTTTGATTTCCACCTTTGATCGGTTTATAGAGATGGTGGGCAAATAATGCTTCTACTTTCCCCTTCCAATGGAAATAACGTGCTCTACTTCATAAGTTTATATTTCCAAGAATGAAATAGGATATTGTGATATGTATACTTGTATCTAATAAGATCTATTGATATTGGGGTACTATGAAAATCTTAATAATCGAGTTTGCAAGTTATCATGAAATGATTGCCTATGGCAATAAGAGTGTATAGGAAGTTAGGTTTTAAGATTGGCTTTAGGTTTTCGTTTGATCTTTAAAAACCTTAAAAGTAGGCTAAAATTGTGTTTTTAAAGGATCTAGGCTTGGGCTTAAATGAATATACCTATAATATTTTGGAAACCCACTTAGGCTTAAGCTAACAACTCACCTAATGGGAGTTTTACCTTTCTTAGGCAATTAAGAGAGAAAATTAACTATCGTTGGAATTGAGATATCAAAGAGAAAGATTTCAAATATCTAAATTTTATTTTTATATATTAACCTTCTCCATTTGATTCTTTTTATCATCTTTTTTCAAGAAAAAAGCAAAGCATTATCATCTTAAATTAGCTATAAACATTATCATAAATTTTATAAAATTTTAAAATAGTTTTTCCAAAGTTCTTGGGTACAAGTTAAAGATCAAGTGGAGAAGGTTTTTATTGATATCTTTGAAGGGAATGGAAACTTAAGTGTGATTAAAGAAACTAATATTGTGGTGATTCCTAAGGTGGACAAGCCAGAAGTAGTTACGCAATATAGGCCTATTAATCTTTGCAACTTTGTCAATAAAGTCATTACAAAGATTCTGGTGAACAAGATGAAGGGATCAATGCCTAAACTTGTCTCAAAAAATCAGAGAGCTTTCGTGAAGGGTAGGGTAATTCAGGATAATATTATCCGAACTTATGAGACTTACCATTATCTGAAGACCAAGTCTAGATGGTGTAATTATGAGCTAGCTATGAAAATTGATATGGCCAAGGCATATGACAGAGTGGAATGGGATTTCTGAAGGGAGGTTCTCTTAAAGCTTAGATTTTGCTCGAAGTGGGTATGTAGGTTGATGGAGTGTGTTACATTGGTAAGGTACAATGTGTTGATTGGAGGAAGGAACATCACCTCTTTCTCTCTTGAAATAGGTATTAAGTAAGGGGACCTATTATCCCCATAACTATTTATTCTGGTGGCAGATGTTTTATCTGCAATGGTAAAAGAGAGTACAAATAGTGGGATCCTTAGAGGGATAAGACTAGAAAGGGCTTGCCTTATCCTCACACAATGCTTGTTTGTGGATGATGCCTTATTCTTCCTAAAGGCTATTGAGGAGAATTGTTGAGTTATGGCAAGCATTTTGACATGGTACTGTATGGATTCTGGTCAAGCTATAGATTTGGAAAAGTTGTAACATCCGCTCCTTCTATTTATGAGAGATTCTTGCTACTTTTTAAATAAGTTAAATGCTTGTGTATTTTTCATTAGATTGGATGTAGTTGAATTAGAGTGGGAATCTAAATTGAAAGGAAAAGATTATGGACTTGAATGAAAGAAAAAGGTTTACTGGGGGGAGCTATGTAGGCTTTCAATATTCCCTTGGGTAACTAACCGTAATTTTAGCCAAAAAACTAGTTATTGTAGCTATCAGATTTTTGAATTTGCCCATCAAAGTTTCAGAGGCAAAATGGTTGTTTTTCATATGGTCAGGGAAATTGATAATTGAGGCCGGATGATCACAACTTGACCCTGATATCAGATAAGGGTTAAAGTTGCTCCAACTGCCTAGACCACCTATAAATAGGAGAAAATTTTTGAAGCCTCATTCTTCACCCTAAAATTTAGAATTCTAAAAAGAGAGAAAGAAGTTCTAAAGAGAGAAAGTGAGGAATTAAGAAGGAAGTGGAATTTTTATAATGGTTTGAGGTAAGAGGCTAGCAGAAAAGGAATATAAAAAGGTATCTGAGATAAAAAATCCAACTTTTACTAGAAATAAGGTAGCAAACAACCTAATCCTCTTTATTTTGAAATTTATTGTTCATGTAATGAAAATTATGATTTTCATGTTATTTAAGCTAAAGAGGAAGTAAAAACTACATTCATGATTTTTAACTACTATTGGGTGTTTTAAATTGTATGGATGTACTTATGTATTCATAAATCAGATTATGAAAAATGGGTTTTTTTGCCTATTGATGTAAATAAGGTTGAGTCTAAGATTTGAGTAAGATTAAACAGTAATTTGAGCTATTTTTATGTGATAAATGATGCTTATATGCTGGTATTAAGTTGACAATCATTAGAGAGGCTTTACAAAAAAGTTATTGGGCAAGAATCTAGGTCAATAGTAAATTTGAAAAATAGAGTATAACATAGCAGCCAACTACCACCTCCTGCAAGTCATCGTCTTGTTCTTCAATTGCCCATAAATGTAATTCGAGCATTAGCAGCTGACTGCCAGCCTCTAGAAGTCAATTGTTATGCTTATCTTTTCTAAAAAACTATTAGGAATGAAGCAATCAACTGTCAGATCCATAGCAATGGACTTGTAGCCCTCAGATTTGGAAAATTTTGTAGGACAGTGAAATTAAAGTCGATTGCCAGGTGGTAGAAATCGATTGGTCAGCCTATGTTTTAGATAATGAACTCAATGACCTAGCTTGAAGTACAATTAGTCCAAAGCTTCACTCAAACAAGGGATCAAAACCTGGAATGTATAATGGGTAACATGTAACACCCTTATCTAATATTACAATTCCTCCAACGTAAATAGATAAGTTTGGTACATTATTCTTATCCTTTCATTAAAAATGTTTGAGCATTTATACCATTGCGTTTTATTAAAGTGGATTAGGTTCGGTTTCTTTTTCTTGGATCAAATCTCATACACATAGCAAAAATAAAATACCATACATCACATCAGAATTTAAAACTTTCATATTACATACAATAAGTGTCCAATAAATGTTTATTACATCTCCTTTGAAAACTTCTACCAAGATATATGAAGTACCCATCCATAAGGAGTTAGGAGACAACAATCTTGTCACTCAAACTCCTTTTAAATAATGGGGATGAACAGGTCCTTCACATATCCTTTCCCCAGTAATTTCCCATTTCCATTTTCCTTATATACAGCCAAAATAATAGCCCTAATTCTAATCCATATCTAGAATCAGGACCCCAAAAGTGCAGGACTATAAAAATATTTCTGTCAAAAGTATGCCTTCTAATGCTATCTCCATCCTTCCCCGAGATTGCTAAACAGCTGGATTTGATACATATTAGCATATAAATGAGAAAACGAGTTTCCCAATAGCTTAGCAATTCATTCTTTTAAAATCTACTAATATGTATCAGGGTGTAAGCACCAAAACATTTTCATCTACATTCTCGGTATTTAAAACATAGTCTCATTCACACACGCAAATTGGCAAGCAGTACATGATTATTTGAAATATCAATGTGGTAAAAATAAATATTCTATTTCAAATAAAACATCTTTTCATGGGATTATGCATGCTATCACAAAAACAAATAATAATCATCCATGCATGTCATTCTTAAAACTTACCTTTATAAATTGATTGTGCACACTTAGGCACCTTGTGGACACTGGGCCACCTTGATAAATTAATTGTGCACACTTGGGAATTTTTAGACACTTAGCCACCTTTATAAAATTTATTGTGCACACTTGGGCACTTTTTGGACACTTGGCCACCTTTATAAAATTTATTGTGCACACTTGGGCACTTTGTGGACATTTAGCCACCTTGATAAATCAATTATGCACACTTGGGCAATTTTACATATGTATATAGCAACTACATTTGCTTTTATTTTTATTATTTTAATCTCTCTTGCATTTAGTCCTAATAAGGTACATCCTAATGCATTCTTTATTAAATTTGGCCACCAAGATTTGATTTAACATATGGTTTCGGCTACCATGGAAAAATAATCTAATTTAGGATTTTTCCCATCCTTGCCATAAGTTAAACGTGATTACCTTATGCATTGATATTTTTAGGGTACTTTCTCCCATATTTAATTGGTGCCACCATTGTCATTAATCATTTAATTTACTTATTATTTTCTTGATTCATGTTACATACTAGGTCTAAGACTGCACACTAATTTTAAGGTCACACCCTTACTTCACTCTTACATTTTAATATTAATGTGGGCTTTATTATGTACAAAGAGATGAACTAATTAGATATACCTCAGTTGGCTATGTTTTCTCTCAAAATCAAATGGTAGCTCCCTTTTTCACAATTCCCATAACAAAATTTCCTACCTTACAAAGAATATATATGTACTCACCTAGAACATATGCTAACCGTACAAGCATACAAATTTCAGCATTAATATAATTTAAAGTTTCCCATTATTCATGCCAAATTTTACCAACAATAGTTCTTCTATGGAGGCCACATTAGCTACTTTAACATAAGGATACATTAACCATGCAAGAAGAACAATTTCAGCACTATCTTGTGTTAAAAATTTCCATAACACATGCTAAATTTCACTAGTGATGGTTCTCTCATGATAATACAATATCTATTTTAACACATCCACAAACATATTCATTTACCATGCAAGCTTAGCCAAGAGGCACTCACATTTCAAGAATGTAGACAAGTAAGTCATGTTCCTTGAAAGCTTGGTAAAATCATAATGCATGTACTCTAAAACATGGAACAAAAGTTAATGAATTGCTAACCTACCTCAAGGATGAATTAGGAAGAGATTATCTTGGGTTTTCCCTTTGATCCTTTGCTCCTTTCTCGGCCAAACTCCTCCTTTACTAAACTAAAATGTGTTTGTTTTTCTTAGTGTAGGGCTGCTCTCTCTCTATCTCTCTCTAAAGCTTTTATATTTCCTTTTAAACTCACGCTACTATCTCCCTCTCTTTTGTTGGATACACTTGTCGTGTGGTTTTTTCCCAAATTATGAGTACTCTCTCTTTCTCTCCTCTGTGTGTGTGTGAATGTATGTATATTAAAAATGCAAATTTTAATTCTATTCCCTCTTGTTTATTGTTCCTTCGGGTAATGGGGTGCCACTCCTCTTTCTTATTTTTTTTAATCATTGTCATTCACTAGCCACATATGTAATTTTAAGTACAATTCACCTTGTACTCTTGCAATAGCCGTGTGTAAGTGTGTTTGCTTCCATCTCTCCCTCACATTCCTATTTCGATCCCTTAGGTTACTACTCCTTTTCATCATTAATTTTTATTACTTAGCAGTCCCACGTGCGACTAAGTACAAGCCACCTCCTTGTACTCTTGTGTTTTCTATTCGGCCACGCTAAGGGAGGGAAGGGAAAGCCATGTAAGTTGCACACTCCAAGAAAGGCATATAGTCCATGCAAGAGGTATCTTCCATGCAAGCTGTACTTCTCCCTCAAGCTACACGGTTTGGTATTTCCATTTTATGAATTAGTGAAGCTATCCTTTGTTGCATGCACATTTTACTCTACTTTATACGTAAGCTTCTCCCTTCATGCATGTCATTCTTCATGCAAGGGACTCCTAAATCTCCTTGCTCGGCATGTTGAAGGTAATGCAAGGGAAGGGAAAAGCAACGTGTATCACACGCCGAATGTACCTTCACAAGCTGTACTTGGTGCTGCACTTTCCTTTCTTTCGTCTATTACATATAAGTATTAAATTATTTTCCTCTCTCCCCAATTTGTGGCATTACCAATGACACTCTTATTTTATGAAATTGTGAGTTCCTTTTACTTCACGCAAGGGCCAACGTCTTATGCATGCAACTCCATCACTTGGTAGCCTTGGACACGGACAAGGAGAAGGAAGGAAGGAAGGCAAGTGCCCTACATCTCTCTCTTTTCTTGCATTCTTGCTCCACCGTACACCCACACCTACATGTGTCTTTTACTTTAAATAAATTCTAAACTCTCCTTGTTGCATGCATATATATGTATTTTTAATTCCTCCTATCTCATGATTACTTGGTTACCTTAAAGAAAAGTCAAGGGAAGTAAAGAGAAAAACTAGCTTCACACATTTCTTCCCTCTTTCTCCCATTTTGCCGCCTCACTGCATGTGTATATACATTTCTTCTTTCCTTTCCCACTTCATGTAAGGCTATACATATGCATCAATATAATTCCTTCACGTGGTGGCATCAAGGAAAGGAAAAGGGTGAACCCATGCAAGCTATTTCCTTGGTTTATTTCATTTATTTTGGTTTAGCAATACCATTTGGTCACACAAGCTTTTCAACTTATCATTATTCATACCTATTTGGTTGAATCAAAAAAAGGAATGAAAGGAAAAGAATTTAAACATCTCAATTTTTATGTAATGTTATCCTTTAGCACATTTAGTCTAACCATTAAATTACATATGCATTTCATCACACTTCATGGCAACTCATCTAATTAATTAAGGAAACATAAATTTAATTATAACCAAGCGAATATGGGGTGTTACATAACATGTGGGTTGAAAGTGAAAGTGCAAGAGCAAAAATGAAATGATAATTTAAAAGAAATAAGCATGAGGTATACAAGAAAAATAAGAAAGTATTTCTAGTGTATGGATAGTGGTAGATAAGTTCATGTCAAGTGACCAATTGTTGGTATGGGACGGCCGTTGGGCGTTTCACGGTTAAATTAAATAATTTTTAAAACACCGTGATGACTACTAATTTTAACTTAGTGAACTCCCCTATGGTTAGTTAAAAGAGTCACATACTTAAAGTAAGACATAACCATGGTATCAGCCAAAGCACCCTAGTCTATATGCCTGTGAATAGTATTTTGAGAGATGATCTGTTGAAAATAGTAATCTTGTATATGCAGGGAAGAAACTGCCAAAAAGGTGGGTAGGGTTCTTTGAGGAGTGGTAATAAAGAGGATATTGTATTAAAATTGGTAATTCAGAGCAGGATCTGCTAGAGAGGTGGGGTAGGGACTCTAGTAGAGGTGTTAGGGATGGTCACATCTTGTATTATCAGGGAAATATTTTTCAAGGAGGTAGGTAGGGACCCTGTGGTTTGTGATGAAATTAAGGGAGGATCTGCTAGAAAGGTGGGTAGGGACCCATGCAGTGGACATGAGTAGGGATGTACTTGGATCCACTGGGGGACGCTCCAACATGTACACGAATTGCAGTCAAAGTAACACCCCCTTACCCTATGGTTCCTTTTATATTAATTTAAAGAGTATAATATATAATGATCATAATATTGGTGTGTTACTATTACCTCTACCTGAGTATATTTAAACTTTTTACTAAGTTTATTAATTGAGTGCTATTTGGGTTGGGATCTACACTCGGGTTCTCACTCGAGACTAGCAGAAGAATTTCACATCATGTTTATATACATAATTTAATCTAAATAGCTATACACAAACATGCATAATTACTCATTTGTAAACTTCAATTTAACTATCGGGGCATGGAGGCAACATCCCTACCACTCAAAACCCCATTAACATATCTATTAACAATCTCAGGTTAATCTATGTCCATACTTACAATATAGGCTATACATGAAATAATCTATACTAGCCTTCCTCAAAAATCATAAAGGCTAGCATAAAATAATTATATATCCAAAAGAAATATCTTAATGTACTCGACAAAGGGTACCTTTCTCTAAATTACCATCATCTACAGCCAGGGACCTACATATCTGGTACACGCTAGTAACTATGTGAGAATTTAATCATAGTAGCAATGTAACTTGTCTTAAAAACTACTGTCCTGTACCATCGTACTTATACAAAAAATCTCTACATTCTTTCCATCATAAATTTTTAACATATGCTATTAGGATGCAGTGTATGCAATATACTTCATATCATGTGCTCATATCTATGCATGTACATTGGAAACATATAAACTTTTCAATATGGGATGTGCATTCATCATCAACATAACTTTCATCTTAAACAATCCATGGGGTAACAAACATACATTTTCATTTAACATACAAGCAGGAGAAACAAACATATCATATGAGTTACTAGGAGCACCACCCAACAAATGGCTCCATGTACCACTACATTCATACATGAGTTAACTCAACATTATATGTGATAATTCTACCATTGGCACTATTTGAGGCATCCCTCTGCCAGATCTAAGTACCCTCTTAATGGTCACTACCCTTTTTACAGATCATCCTTTGACTAACGGGTTAATATCCCTTTCATCCCATACGGCGTCAGTATAACTCTTTATATGGTCCCCGTCAACTCTGACGAATCACTCCTGACCAGCAGGAGAATATCCCTTTCATCCCATATGGGGCTGGTATGTTAACTCATGGGATCACTATCCAACTCTAAATAGGTTTCATCTGCTTCACTTACATAGATCATAGGCTATAGAATCACCATCCCTTTCTGATGGATCGCACTCTTGGTACACTATTCTATAACATATAGACTAGGGTGACTTGGCTTATGTCTATGGTTATGCTTAACTCGAAGTATTTTTTTCTTAAATGTGTAACACCTTATAACTTTAATTAGGCTAAATTAATATCCTTTAAATTGGATGGAATTACTTGTGAATCATTAGCTATAAATTAAATACTTCATAATTAATTAGATAAGTTAGCATAAAGTGGGGGGATTTGCTTGCATAATTTAATGGCTCAAATAGGTATGCTAAAAGATAATCTTGCATAAAATTGGGGGTTTAATTTAATTCTTTATTCTTCCTTTTGAGTCATCTAGCTTAATTGTCAAAATAAAAGAAAACCAAAGGAGTTTTAAATATGTATATATACCCACACGGTTATGACCATTGAGAAGTGGGTGGCAATTGGGAACATACACATGGAGTTAATGGAGCATATGAGTTTTTAAGCATAAGTATATATATGTGTGTTAAACTACACCACCAAGAAGAATAAAGCATTGAAAAAAATGTATATATAGGTATGTATGTGTGTGTACACGTGCAAGGGGGAAAGGCAAGATAGGATGCTATAATTAAAATATATGCATATGTGTGTGTGTGTGCAAGTGGAGGAGGATAAGAGTCCTTAATGCACATCCCATTCTTTCTTTTCTATTTCTTCAATTAAGGTGACCCAATAGGCTAGGGAAAGGATGTAGAAATTTTATTTAACATATAAATATAGTTGCTTGTGGGGTAGGACAAACGTACAAGGGAAGGAAGTACCAATTTCAAGCAAGAAGGGAGGTAGTTATATACATAAGTAAAATAAAAAAAAGGAAGAAATGCAGTACCCATTTCCCTTAGCCGTGACCGAGTGCTTCAAGAAAATAGAGTGCATAATTTCTTTTTGTAAATTAAACATGCATAGGAGAAGAATAAGGTGTAACCATGAAATAATTAAAGAAAAGTGCAAAATCCTTGTGTGATGGCTGAATGGAAATTAGAATAAGGAAAGAGAGGAGGTGGCATAATTAAGTTGTCAAATTAAGTTTGCAAGGAAGCACAAATTTTTTTAAAAGGAAAAAGAAGTGCAGCATGGATTTGGAGGGGAAGATGGAAGAAAGTGGGAATGCTAGCATGAAATTTCCTCCCTAGGCGTGAGTAAGTGTAAGTAGAGTGTAAAGGAAGAAAAGTGTACTTAAAGGTACACATGTGACAATTGAATAAGAAGAAATTTTTACAAAGGTGGCATGATAAAAATGTAAAGCAAAAGAAAAGGTGCAACAAATTTTTTAAGGAAGATCCACGCTTAGCATAAAGGTGGTTTGCATGAACTCATTTTCTCCTTCCTTGATGACAATGCATGAAGGAGAAATAGGCATGAAACACATGAGCCTTGCCAAAACACAGCTTGTGTGGGGCGTGCCTAACATGGGAAAAACACAGCTTGCATAAATGCAAAATTTCCTTTCCTTTATGGACGCCACCACATAAGGGTTTGCGTGTAAGTGCATGTAGCTAGAATGTGAGGATTGCTTGGACCATACAACCTATAGGGGAGGTAATCTCACATGACTTTCCTTCCTCCCTTCACTTAACATGTTCACATAGGAAACCCAAGGCTGTAAGGAAATGTAGAGTGTACTCAAACATACACATGTAGCCATGAAGGAAGGAATTAAAAATAATGAAAAAAAAGGAGAGAGAGAGGTGAAAGTGCAGCGTGAATGAGGGAAATTGGAAATCTTGCTCTTCTTACAAGGATGCACACACATGCGTGAGAGAAGGGAATTTTATTTTTGAGAAAGCATGCAACATGGAGAATGACACCTACACACACGTGAAGGAGGAAAAGGGGGGTGCAGCGTGAAATAAGGGTAAAAGCCATTAGGAATGGTATTTTTTTTATATAGATGGACACAACCACATGTCACCTAAGCAAGAAACAAAAGAGTGGGAATTTCATTTTACATGCATGCAACATTAACAAATACACATGCAAAAAAAGAGGAGAAAGGGAAGAGAGAGTAGCGTGAGTTTTTCCTTTAGAAGATACAAAGCCCTTTGTGAGGAGAAAAGGAGGAAGTGGACTAAGAAAGTAACAAGAGGGAGCTTGACCAAGAAAGGGAGCAAAGGAGCAAGAGAAATTAAAAAGGGAAGCTAAGACAACCTACTTTAGCTCATCTTGGAGGTAGGTTAACAATTTAAGATTGTGTTTCATGTTTTGGTTTATACAACCAACATGTTTTTACAATCTTTCTATGGAACATAATTGTCTACCTACATTCTTGACAAAATGTATGTATGTTGGCTAGCATGTGTGATTAATTGGGATGTTGGTGGATGAGATGGCATGGGTATTGTTGTTGGAAAAGGATTAGGGTTAGATGATGCTAAATTCATGATGACCATAAAAGAAAGAAACCCTACCATTTAATAGTGTTAGTAAGGAATAGAAGAAGGAAGTGGAATTGCAAATTAACAAATCTCCCTAGGCCAAATCCATGAAATGTATTCTTGGAATCCATAAGCTATGCACCATAATATTAATTCAAAAATATGATAATTTATCATTGAAATTTATAAGAGGGGACATTATTATTTTTAAGAAAAGGAACTATTCTTGACTTAGTAGAATCTTGTAAGAGAGGATATTATTATTGTTCCAAGAAAGGAGAAGTTTTCCTTGAGTATGTTAGAATTTTTATAAGAAATGTACATTAGAAATTAATTTCCAAGAAGGGAGAAATTATTCTTGATATATTAGAATTTTTATAAGAAATGTACATTAGGAATTAATTTCCAAGAAGAGAGAAATTATTCTTGAGAATATTAGAATTTTTAAAAGAAATGTACATTAGAAATTAATTTCCAAGAAGGAGAAATTATTCTTGAGAATATTAGAATTTTTATAAGAAATGTACATTAGTATTATTGTTCAAGAAAAGAAAATTGTCCTTGAAACTTGATAAAGAATTTTAAAGGTGGCCAAGTGTCCACATAGTGCCCAAGTGTGCACAATGACCCTAGGTAGGTGGCCAAGTGTTCACATAGTGTTAAATTCATGATAATGCGTTTCTATAGCATCCACGATATTTTACTTGAAAGGTATATTATTTAATTGCATTGGCATTTAAATTGATCATATATTTCTTGCCAATTTATACTTATGAATTATGCTATATTTTATTCCAAGAATGTAGAATTAAATATTTTGGTGCTTGCACCCTGATACATATTAGTTATTTTTTTAACCCGAATTGTTAAGCTACTGGGAAACTTGTGTTTCTCATTATATGTTAATATGTATCAAATGCGGACGCTTAGCGGGGCTGAGTGATAGAGGTTTCTTTTAGGTTTAAAGAAAAAAAATTTTGTAACCCCTTTTTTGGGTCCTAGTCCAGATATATTGGGTTTAGACTTAGGATTATTCTTTTAGCAACATATATATGAGATGTACATGGGAAGTCCCTGGAGAGGGATATGTGAAGGACCAGTCCATCCTTAGTAATTTGTAAGGGAGTCTGAGTGACAGACCTATTATCTCCTGACTTCCAATGGACTGGTACTTCATATATTCGGGGATATGTTTACCAGAATGTAATGGACAATATTGGACTTGTATTTATTTGAATTACATGAAGGTTTTAATTTTCGCTGTGTAGTTTAGTATATATTTATCTATTTTGATGTGCATACAAGTTTTTAATCTAAGCAAAAGATCCCAAACCTAATCTACTTAATGAAGTTTAATGGTGTAACTGATCAGAAATTAACTAAATAAAAGGATAAGAATAATGTACTGAACCTATTTGTTTGCATCGATAAATTGTAATAGTAGATAGATGCGTCACAAAATGGCCTTTGGAAGATGACACTAACTTAGAGTTCAAAACCATTATGGTGTTTTCACAATCATTTATGTTTAAGTGGATGTCAACTATCCCAATCCTTAGCATAATTGTGGAATGCCCAACGACCATCCCATACCAACAATCGGTCACTCGATCATGAGCCTATCTACCACTAATGCATATACTTAGAATACTTTCCTCTTTCCTTTCTTATATTTTCTGCTCTCTTCATTTCACTTTCACATTGATCCTCTCATCCTAGTGACATGTGAATCTTACATCTTACATGTTACTCGATATATCTTAGGTTTAGATCCTTAGTTTGAGTGAGAATTTAGGCTTACTATCTCTTAAAATAGGTCATTGAGCTCTTAGTATAAAACAAAGGGCTGGCAATTGACTGGTCTCAAGCTAGCAATTGGCTGCTAGCTCACTACCTTTTCACATTTATCTCGACCAAGAGCTACCAGTTGGCTGCTAAAGGCCTGACAATTAACTGCTAGCCTATTATAAGACACTTCTAGGAAAATCTGGGCTCGATCGTCAATTGCCAGAGCTAGCAGTCAACTGTTAGCTTTCTAGAAAATTGTTTATAAAACAAGGAACATGGCAATCGACTTCTAGGGCCTGGCAGTTAGTTGCTAACATTCTATGATGCTTTCTGGGTAGACGAAGAACATGAAAGTCTACTTCCAAGGGCTAGCAGTTGACTTCTGGCATTTCGTCTGCTCTAAAACTTACTTTTATGTCCTAAGTTTTGCTCAAAACATATTCCCTAAACCATTTCCATAAACTATAAACTCAACACCAGCATTTTAACATCATCTGACATTTAAAGCCGACCCAAAACTTAACTTAACATTACACAATACTAAGATCAAACCATACTTTCACACTTAAGGCATAGGCCTACTTTCATAATCAATTACAATCATAAATGAGCATAACCATTCAACCCACAACACTCAATAGCAATAAAAAACATAGAGAATGAAGGTTTTAAACCCTAAACTTAACTCAAAACATTTATAACAACATTTTTTAACAAATTTGAACATTTTAAAAATGGGTTTAGGTTGAGTTGCTACCTTGATTTCCAGAAGAAATGTGCATGTATGATGTGTTAAGGTGGTCCTTCCCTTGTTGTAAGACCAATCTCTAGCCTCAAATATGTTTTTCCTTCAATAAATCTCTTCCCCTTTGCCCTAACTCACCTCTTTCTCTCTCTACTCAACCTTCTCTTTTTGTCTCTAGAAAATGCTAAAGTTTGAGTTATGTGTTAAGGTTTAGGGCTTCTGCTTTCTTAAGTCTAGCTAATTGTATTCTTGCCCTTAGGTCATTTTGTGATTTTAGCCTAACTAAACTTTCCCTTTTCGATTTAGTCCTTAGCCACATCTTAACTCTGCTTTCATTCATTTCAACTAGGTCCCTACATTAATGCAACTATATGCAATTAACGTAACATACACAAGCATTAAACTTAACTAACAAGCATCTCTTAATCATATTAAGAGAAAATGTTACATTAAGAACTATCAGATAATATACAGATTGCAGTTGAGAATTGTGGGTAGTCATGGACTATGAGAAATTCACCTATGAGTGAGGGTTTAATATGAAGAATAGTTCGCTCGGTGACTCTCTTGATTTCTCTTGGTATGATAATGATTTGGCAATGGCCATGATAATATGTTTTAAATTCCTTATGTATGCTATGTGTTTATATGTGAATATAACCCTGTTACCATTATGATATATCCTGTTTGATGGATATGTGAATTAATTATAATGTGATAATATATCTTGTATAATGGGTATGTGATGTTGTATTCATAAGTATGTGATATAACTATATTCAAGCATGGTATCCCCATAAACAAGATGTATGATTTGATGAAAAGAATGTAGTATATTTCTGTATGAGTATGGTGGTACAGATCATTAGTTATTAAAATAGGTTATTATTGCTACTGAGATTTATTTTCTTATAAATGTTGGTTTGTATCAGATGCCTAGGTATCAGGTCCTGATGGAGGTAGAGGTTGAGATAGTGGAGATACCCTTCCTAGGGTATTTCCCAGTTATTAAAGCCTTATGGATTATATTTGTATTAAAAGTTCCTCCCATACCCTGACTACATGAGGTTTTAGGATCTGCATAGTATAATTTTGACATGCCTAATACCTTGATTCCTTATGATTATTTTTGGAAGGATTAAAAGGATGATTTTTTTGTGTATAAAATGAGGGCTTATATGTATTAGGATATGTGAGATAGGTATCTACTAGTAGGAATCTCAAAAGGGGCATGAATGACATGGTTATTGTCTCCTTAACCTAATTTGCAACTCTGACACATCTGTAGGTATATGTCTTGTGCATAGAAATCTTAATTAATGTAAAAGAATTATGTATATATATGAATGTGAATGAATATGTTTATATATATATATCTTATTTTATTTATTTTCATTACATCACGTGTGAGAATCCCAAGTGTAATAAGAACTTAACTAATTAACTTGGTAAAAGTTAAAATTTACTCGGGTAGAGGTAGTAGTAACTCACCAATCCTGTAGTTAACAATATTATATTATTTAATTAACTAAAAAGAATCACAAGATTGTGGGCATTACATAAGTCTTGTCTATCCTTTTTAAGGAATACCCCTGAGGATGTGAAGGATGGTATATGTGATGTGCTTAATATATCTAGTAAGGGGAAACCTGGTGTATACTCAAGTCTCCCTATATTATGGGAAAAGGTCAAAAGTCTCAGCTCTTGGCTTTGTAAGGGAAAAGATGCTTAGGAAAATTCAGGGGTAGAAGTAAAGATCTCTCTCACAAGCAGGAAGGGAGGTACTTATTAAAGCTGTGGCAAATGCCATTCCGAACTTCCCTATTGGTGTTTTCAAATTCCCTAAGGGCTTTTGTAGAGATCTTGAGGCAATGGTGGCTAAGTTCTAGTGGGGACAAAAGGAGGGAGAGGGTAGAATTCACTGGCAATCTTGGAAAAAAATTACTAGATATAAGGTAGGAGGGGTATGGGCTTTAGGGAGCTTGAATGTTTTAATGATGCTTTGCTTGTAAAGCAAGCTTAGGGATTGCTAACTAATCCTGAAGAGATTTACGCAAGGGTGCTTAAAGGAATTTTGTTTTCCTAACTCTAATTTCCTTTTGGAAGGGAAAGGTTCTACGGCCTCTTGGGGTTGGTCAAGTATACTTTGTTGAAGGGATTTTCTCACTAAAGGTTTATGTTGGAGGATTTGGGATGGGAGGTCTATTAAGATTTGGGATGAGTGCTGTATTCTATAGTTTACAAAAAGGAGGATCTCATCCTTTTCCTAATGATAACTTTACTAATCTTAAAGTTGATAGTTTGATTAATGGGGGGCAATGGAGACTTAATAGCTTTATTCAACACTTATCACAAGAGAAAATTGATTCAATTCAAAGAATCCCTATACCATTTTTTTTGTAGAAGATAAAAGAGTTTGGAGTCTTACCAAGAGAGGTGAATACATAGTGAATTCAAGTTATTATTTGGAAAAATTTTTCTTGAAGGTGTTTGTTCCAATGAAGGCGTCTTCCGAAAAAGAATATGGAGGATTAAGGCTACAGAAAAGGTATAACAATTTATATGGATGCACTAACTCTCTTCTTACTAAAGCAAATTTATATAATAGAAAATGTGCAAAAGAACCAATTTGCCCAATATGTTTAAAGGAATGTGGAACATATGATTTTGTTTTGTGATTGGGTGGGGAAAGTTTGGTTTGGTAGTACACTGAATGTGAAGTGGGACAGAACTATAATTAGCAAAATTGAAAATTGGTGGAATGGTTTATTATAAGAAAAATCATATTTTAATGAACAAATGATTTCTTAGATTGCCTATATGTGTTGTCTATATGGAAGTATAGGTACTCCTTAATCTTTTAAGGAGAGGATGTTAATAGTCTAAGTACTATAGTGAGAACCAAGATGGCAGCAAATGAATTTTGGTGTGCAAATAGCCATAGGGTGGGGGAAATTTCTAAAAAAAAGTAAAACATAACTAAGAGGATTATGGCAAGTACCTATAGACAGACCCTTGAAATTTAATTGCAATTGTGCTTATTGTTATAAAAGGAAAGTGGCCGGAATTGGCATGGTTGTCCAAAAAAGTCATAGGGAGGTTCTAAATGGTATGTTTTATCGCAGAACTATCTTTTCTTCATAGATGGCCGAGACGATAGCCTTGTGAGAAGCTACTGAACTTGCTCGATCTATGAATGTTCTTCTCATGAATGTTGTGAAGGAGGCAGATGTGTCCTGGCATTGGAAAAGCATGGTGGTTATAGAGGACATTCAAAGGATATGGAATGAACTTAACTTTCTGTAGATCTCCCATGTGAATCGACTTGCAAATATGGCAACCGACTTTCAAAGGATGTTAACTTTCTATAGATCTCCGATGGGATGTGCCCTCTAGGTTTGGCTTTTTGGCCCCTATCTTCGCTGGCATGTTTCTTGAAGAAGGATAGAGGTGCCACTAGGGTTCGTCTGAATCCTCTGCTGTCTAGCAACTCTGCTGTCGCTTGCGATTCGGATCATCTGAGCTGTCCACATCATTCATCGTCCAATAGCCTACCATGTCTTTTTATTTTTTGGTTTTAAACCTATCAAAATGGTGCATTTCATCATAGCCTCTTGTCTATGCTGTCTAAAAGATCTGGCTTGTTTGTATGATCCAACATCTAATAGCCTGCCACGTGTTTAAAACATATAAAAAAAACTATATCGTTAAGTAAAATAGTGCATTTCATAAAATTTTTTTTATTATTTTTGTTTGAAATGATGCCTTTCGAGCCGAAGGAAAATGAAAATGAATTGATTTTCCCGCATTGTCCTGTGTGTCTACTATTGTAAATGGAAATAATATGGAATGGAATGGAATAGTGGCTTCTGGATTCATGCAGCAAAGGTAAAGGTTGAAACTTGATTTCTTGATTTGTTATTCCCATTTCTAGTGCATTTTTAGAGGTAAGATGGAAAATAATGCTCTATTTTCTTGATTTCTTGTTCTCTTTTTGTCCTTATACTTGTACAATGAAGGTGGATTTATTTGTTTTTCTCTTTTACATTATTCCTTTTTATTTTTGACTAGTTCCCTTGTGCCCCTTTTTTTTTACTATTTCATCTTAAAAAATGCAACACTAAAGATCTTTGAAGCTTGACAAAAAGATGAGTTGAAGACATGATTTAATAGCTATTTTGTTTTTTACCTTTAAAGAAAGTAGAAAGAAAGTTGGTTTTTAAATGCAGAATGTTCTTGACAGTAGAAAGAAAGTTGGAAACACCAAACTTGATAGCATAATGTTCTTAAGTGCAGAATATTGGTTTTCACATTATAGTGCAGAATGTTGACTTTGACATTATAGTGTTGGTTTTTGCATTATTGTGTAGAAAGTTGGTTTTACATTATAGTGGTTATATGAAAAATATGGTGATATGAAAGGACTAAATATGGTAATATGAAAATTAAATAAATAAGATTTCATTAGTGTTCACAACTTGGTTCATCAATGGCCATGAACCTATAAAAGTCTAATGTTTCCAAAACCCAAATGTATATGTCTCGGATGATTATGATGAAGATGTGCATCTTGAAAATAAATAAATACATGTGTTAATTTATTAATTGGATGATTATGATGAAAATTTCTCTTGCAAGGAAAATTAAGATGAACGTTAATATATATGTCTTGTAGGAAAAATACTACCATGGAGCTTGATTGGAAGCCTAAAGTAAGCATGGAATTTGATAGTATAGAAAGTGCATGGAAATTTTGGTCTGACTATGGCAGCAAGATGAGATTTGGAGTTAGGAAGGACTATGTCAACAAGAATAAGAAAGACAAGACAATAATTACTTCGTGCAGATTTGTTTGTTGTAAACAAGGATAAGAAAGATTATTTAGTAGTTTATCCTCGAGCTGAGACAAGAACTAATTGTAAATCAAGAATATCTTTGGCTCTTGTAAATGGGAAGCTTAGAGTACATGATTTAGTAGAAGAACACAATCATATACTGCATCTTGCTAAGACTACACACATCTTGAAATGGACTGAAATCTGGGCTGGGTAATCTCAAAATTTCATTTCTAGAATTGGCACAATACATAACAGTCAACTTGTAGCATGTGGTAGCTGACTGTCATGTTCTTGAGAAACCCAGAAATGTATGCTTAGGCATGGCAGCCAATTGGTAGCACTATTAGTCGACTGTTGGTTTGAGTTTTCTACATAACAGTCAACTGATAATGATACCAACCAACTGTCATATTCTTTGTTTTACCCAGAAAGCATTCCAGAGAGCCATCAGTCGATTGCCAGCCTTGCATTAGTCGACTAGCAGCCTACTCTGTTGTGAACCAAGGATTATAGAGAGTGATTAGCCAACTGCTAACCTTCCATCAGTTAACTACATGAGAACAAGATATTTGTTTAGAGATTGAGCGTAGTAATCCTCCATACCACTATGTTTAAGGCTTATAATGTAACCATACTAAGAAACTACATACTTTTGGATAATGTGCAAAGGATAAAGTCATGTGTCACTCAAATGAGAGGATCCTTGTGATAGTGACATAAAAAGGAGTGGAAAACATCAGAAAGGAAAGAGTGAAGTATTTTAAGCATATGCGTTAGTGGTAGATAGGCTCATGATTGAGTGACTAATTGTCAGTATAGGATGGTTGTTGGGCATTCCACGGTTTTGCCATAAATAGGGATGGTCAAATATCCACTTAAGCATAGATGATTTTGAAAATGCCATGATGGTGGCGAACTCTAAGTTAGTGTCATCTTCTAAAGGCCATTTAGGAAACACATACTTAAGGTTAAGCATAACCATGAGCATGAGCCGAATCACCCTAGTATATATGTTAGAGAATAGTGTACCAGGAGTGTGATCCATCAACAGAGGGTGGTGACTCCATAGCCTCATGATCTACGAAAGCTAAGAGGATAGGACCTGTGCAGAGGATTTACGGAGATCCTGTGAGTTATTGAGATTGTATGTTGGATCCGATTGGGGGACGCCTTAGTAGTACTATGCAGAAGAGTTACCGTAGCGATGCAGTTAGTCACCAGGATAGCTCAATTACTATAGTGGCATAATAGGTCACCAGGATAGCTCACTCATGTATGTAGTGGTACTTAGAGTTATAGCTAGGTGACACTCCTGATAACTCATATGTTGTTATTGTTTTCTCCTGCTCATAGGTACAATCAAAAGGCATGTTTATTACCCTAGAAAATTGTTTGTGATGAAAATGATGTTGAATGAACATCCCATGTTATAAAGTTAATGTTTTAGATGTACATGCATATATATGAGCACATGACATGAATGTATGATACATACAATGTACCTTAAAAGTCTGCACTATATTTTTATGATGAGAAATGTAACACCTCCATTGGCCTGTGGTTCCTTTAAAGTGTTTAAACGTATAATGTATATGATTATCATAATAATGGTGTGTTACTATCACTTCTACCCAAGTAAATTTTAAGATTTTTTTACCAAGTTGATTAATTGAGTGCCATTTGGGTTGGTCTCTACTCTCAAGTTCTCTCAACATCGCAGCAGAATAAATATATATAGAATAACCCTAGATTAACTACACATAGACATGCATCTTTAATTAAATATAATTAGTTAATTATTGGCATGGAGGTAAAAATCTTGCCACTTATGCCATTATAATTTCATCTAAGAATCCCTTCATTCACATCTATGTCTAACTAGGCTATACAAAATATATCATTACTAGCCTTTCCCAAAAATATCATGAAAGCTAGTACAAATAAAACAAGTGCCTATTCTATCTCAAAATAGTCGCTTTGGTGTACCTCATAGTGGGTACTTACTCCTACCTTACCTTCTCTCCAGCTTAGGACCTACACATCTGATACATGCTAACAATAACGTGAGAATTGAATCTCAGTAGCAATGCAACCTATTACGAAATCCATTGACTTGTACTACTGGGCTCGCATGAAAAACTCTACATTCTTTCATAAAACATATTACGTAGCAGATACTATTGGGATGTAATGTATGCAATCATACTTTCAAAAATATGCTCAGATCTATGCATACACCTTTAAACATATCATCTTTCAAACATGGGATGTCCATTCCTCATCATTACTTTCATATAAAACATATGTGGGATAGTAAACACGCCATCATTTCACTTTCATAACATATGAGAAGTACATAAAACACCCTAAGAGTAATCAGGATAGTCGCCGAACAACAACTCTACATACCACTGTCTATATCAATGAGTATATGGCTATCTAGTCATGCCTTAACTTTTGTACATTTTGAGGCATCACCTAGTGGATCCAAGTACCTTAATGGTCCCTGCCTCTTTCCGATAGATCATCCCTAACTAGTGGGATTCCTCCCTTTCGTCCCAAATAGGGTTGGTATAAACTCATGTGATCACCGTCAACTCTACTCGGATCATTTCCTCTCTGATTTTGGGCAGATCATAGTACTATGGAATCACCACCTTTCCTTCAAGGTGAATCACACCCCTAGTATACTTTTCTCTACATATATCTAGGGTGAATCAGTCCATGCCAATGGTTATGCTTAACTCTAAGTATATGTTTCTCATATGGCCTTTAGGAGATGACACTAACTTAAAAGTTTGCAACCATCACTTTTTTTTCGAAATCATCTATGTTTAAGTGGATGTTTAACAATCCCAATTTATGGCACAACTGTGGAATGCCTAACGGCTGTCCCATATCGACAATCAGTCACTCGATCATGAGCCTATCTACCCTAAGGTATACACTAAGAATACTTCCCTCTCTCTCTTTTTGTGTTTTCTACTCTCTCTTTATTTCACTATCACAAAGGTCTCATCACCCAAGTGATTCATGACTCTATCTTATGCATATTACCCACTACATCCCTAGGTTAAATCCTTAGTTTGAGTGAAAATTTGGGCTAATCTCCTCTTAAAATGGTCAATTGAGCTCATTATCCATATCAGAGAGCTGGCAGTCAACTTCCCTCTCTCTGGCAGTGGGCTGCTAGCCTTTTGTCTAACAATTTATGCTTCTTGCCGAGAGCTACCAATTAACTACTAGCCTCAACAGTCGACTTCCGGAGGTCTGGCAGTCGGCTACTGGATTTCTAGAATTTTTTTGGAAAATTAAGAACACGACAGTCGACTTCCAGGGGTCTGGCAATTGGTTGCTAGTGTTTTGTCTCACATTTCTGGGTAAAGGACAAGCACAACAATTGACTTCCAGGGCTGGAAGTTAGTTCCTGGTGCTCGATTTACTTGAAAATTTTATGGTTTAACCCAGAGTTTGGCCCCAAAAACATGTTCTTAAATCACTTTCTTCAATCTTAAGGCTCTATGCCAACATTTAACATCATTTCTCATTCATAAAATACCTATATCCTAGATTAACATGTTCAAGCTAAGATCAAACCACATCTCTCTCACTTAGGACAAACACCCAACTTTAAAAATCATTTACAAGCATAAATGAGCAAGGTAAATCAGCATACATTACCCAATAGTAGTTGAAAACACATAGAATGTAGGTTTTAAACCTCGAACTCAAATTAAAAACATTCCAAAATCACATTTCATCAAAGAGTTTTTGCACATTTCAAAAAAAAGGGGGTTTATGATGAATTGCTACCTTGATTCTTTACAAATGTGTGTGTTTCATATGTTAGAAATAATCCTCCCTTGCTGTAGAACTAAGTTCTAGCTTCAATCTGCCCTTTCCTTCAACAAAACTCCCTTCTTATGCCCTAACTCACCCCTTTCTATCTCTAGGCACCCTCCTGCTTCTCTCTCGAGAAATGATGAAAGTGGAAAGTGCATAGAAGGTTTAGGGATGTAGCTAAGGTTTAAGGAAGTTTGGGTAATTGATTTTTGGTCCTTGAGCTGTTTTCCACTCTTGGAACCACTCACCTTTTCCCGTTTCAATTGAGTCTCTAGCCACCTCTTGTTAAACCTTCATGTATTTCTTTTCAATTTAGTCACTAAGCTAATACAATTAGATGCACAAATGCAACATACACAATAATTAAACATTAAATTAACAATTATCAAATATCTATTTAATCATAATTAGAAAGGATGTTACAAGAAAGAATATAGAGATTTCTTGTATAAGTATAGTGGTATAAGTCAGTGAATTTCAAATAGGTTGCATTGCTATGAATATTAATTTCTCACCCTAGTGCTGATGTGTACTAGATGTGTAGGTCCTTAACTAGAGATGAAGGTAACAAGAAGAGAGTTACCCTTTTGTGGGGTACAATGAATGTTTATTTTGGATAGTATAGGTATATAATTATTATGTACTAGCCTTTATGATTTCGAGGAAAAGCTAATGTAGATTAACCCCTTGTATAACCTATATTTACTTAAATGTAAATAGATTAACTATCAACTATCCGTAGGTCATTTGATGGGATTATGAGTGGTAGGGATGTTGCCCCTATACCCTAATAGTTAATTTAAAGATAGCTAATGAGTAATTATGTATGTTTGTGTATGATTATCTAGGGCATATTATATATATATATACAGTTGATATTCCACTGTGATTCTTAAGTGAGAACTCGAGAGTAGAAACCGACCCCAAATGACACTCAATTAATCAACTTGGTAAAAATTTTAAATTTACTCAGGTAAAAGCAATAGTAACACATCAATGTTATGATATTTATTTACTATATTCTTTAAATTAACCTTAAAGGAACTATAGGCTAAAGGGTCTTACACACCTACAGTCTTTGACTTGTTCTAAGAGCAGTTTGACTTGATGGCGGCTTATTGTGTAAAGTGAAAAAAGGAAAGTGAGCCATTGTTTGAATATGTCATTGATATGGTTGATCACGAAGGGGAATGGACATTTTTGTTTCATCCTTAAGAGAAGTCAAGTTGTTGCAGTTGTAGAAGGCTTGAAAATGTTAGCATATTGTGTTACCATGTTCTAAAAGTGTTTGACTTCAACAATGTAAAAAATCTTCCCGATTAGTACATTTTGAAAAAGGTGGACAAAGGAGGCTAGAACTAATGTTATATATGACCTCAGAGGGAAGGAAGTTGAAGAAGACCCAAAATTGGGTCAGACGCTTTGATATAAAGAACTTTGTTGAAACTTTTTCAAGCTAGCTACTGAAGTCTCAGGTCATGAAGAAGTCTCTTTAGTTCGTAAAGCCATGGATGAAGTGATTAAAAAAGTCATGACACTTCATTTGGGGAAAACACAAGTGACAAATGATGTGTCTCAACTATCCGACATGACACAACCAACTAGTAGGTCACAACCAATTGGTATTAAGAAGCAACTTGGCCATAAAGAAAGAGGTGTCGCACAAATTGGGTCGACCTTTAACGTCCGAAGAGAAAAACTTCAAAGTACATTGTTAGGAATGGCTGGCACCCAAGAAGGGGGGTGAATTGGGTGTTATAAAATTTTTAACTTTTTAAATTAGCTAAAGGAATTTAGAGTAGATGTATAGATAGTTATATCAGTCTAAATAGCTAATGCAAAGAATAGTTTAGTTAAGTTAACAAAAATAGAGCAATGAAATAAAGTTCTGAATGTAAGATTAGAGAATAAAGCATAAAAATGTAAAGGACTTATCCTGGTTCAACTTATCCAAAAAAGCTTACATCCAATCCTCGAGCACAACTTAGGATTTTCACTATTACCACAAGTTTAAATAGGGCACTTCTCAACCAATACAAATCTTTCTCAGCTCTTTCAAAGAAAACCTTTCCATGAACTTTCTAAATGAAAGAATTTGTTTAAGAAAAGGAACTCTCTCTCTTTCAAAGTAGATGTTACAAGTGAAGAGTTATAGAGGATAATAACAAAAAGAGCTCAAGATGATTTTTAGAAGATTGAATTAGAAGAATGTGGCTTGTTGTTTGAGGCTTTCCTGAGGCTGTATATATAGAATTTTTGTAAGAGAAAATGTTTAAAATTTTTTCAGGAGCAAATCAAATTGTATCTTTGCAAAAATAGTCGTTTGTACTTTGCTTGATGTCACCTCTACACTCTACAAGTTGATTATTAGAAGCTGCCAGCAGACTTCTATGTTCTTGAGTTTAAAATTTTGTAGTGCAAGTAGGCAGCAATTAACTGTCTCTTAGATGATAGTCGACTGGTAGCATTCTGGAAAGTAAATTTTATAAAATAGCACTGTGGTAGTTGGCTGCTATATCATGGCAGTTGACTGTCATGCCTCCATTGAAAGGCTTTCATCTTCCATTGGGCTAGCAATCGACTGTTGAGGTCTAGCGGTTGACTGGTAGCTCTCTATTTGCTATCAGTCATCTGATAGAGTCTTAGTAGTTAACCTGTAGCCTTCTGTTTGAATTTTTCAAAGCTTTAATTCTACCAGTTGACTACTACAGCATGCAAGTCGGCTGCTAGGTGGAAAATTGGTATTTTTGATAAAAAATTCATTTTGTAAGAGCCATTTAGTCTTTGAAAAGAGTGCTCAAAAGTTTAGGAAATGATTTTGAGCTCAAGTCTTTATTATACCTTTACAATTCAAGTCCTAATAACTTATCTAACTCTTACTCTTCTTGGTTTACCTTGATGAGCCCTTGGACTTGAACTTTCCTAAAATAATTCAATTTGTTTGTTATCATCAAAAGATCTTTAAGAGAAAATGCTCAATGGTCAACAATCTCTCCCTTTTTTATGATGACAAACATATTGATTTTCATTAAGCACTTGATATAGGGTTAGAGTAACAATATCAATTTTAAAAAAAGACTCTCCCTAAATTTATGCATATCTTTGAAGTTTTTGTTCAGCAATTATTGAAAGGTAAGATTTACACAATTGATCCACAATTATGCAATAGTTTCATGCAATCAAAATATATTTAGTCAAAATTAGATTAAGGTAGCCAAAATCAGATTCAGGTCTCTAGAATATAAGACAATCAAAATATATTCAATCAAAGATATATAATTGGAGTTAGATAATATTTTTCCTAGCTAACTACTTCTTCCCCTTTTGTCATCAACAAAGGAAAGGAAGGGTAAGTGCAATAGTTCATAAAAGATGAAAATAAACTATTCTTTAGCCCTTAATCTCGAAGACTGCTACTGTTGATTCTGCTTCAAGAGCTCATTGTTGTCAGTAAAGGTAAGCTCTAGAGCTGTAACCATTGTGCCAAGTTCACAAACATGCTCTACCAACCCATCAAATCTAAAAGTGAAATCAGCCTCAAAAGAGTCCAGTGTTGAAAGATTGAGGTCTGAAGGTGTTGAATAGCATCCAGAAGCATTGACAAGTTGTGAAGATCAGATAATGGAGGCATGGATGAAGGGTATTCATTAGGTATTTGAGCTATCTTAGCCTGAGTTTGAGCAGCTTCCTTCTACTCCCTCTATTCCCTTCTTTGAATTTAAGCATAGGAGAGAGGCTTCTACACCTAAGCACCACTATGTTTCACATAATGGAATCTGGAGAGAGTGGTTTCATCTATGGCAAAAGGGCTAAGGACTTCCTCATCTAAAGGATAAACTTAATTTTTTTCAAGGATGCATGTGATTAAAGAACCAAAGGATAGTGAAGCCTTCTTAATCCTAAAACACCTTAACATCCTCTCTATAATAAAGTAAGGAACATTAAATGGATCTTTAATAAGCACACAATACATAGAAAAATGTTTATATTTACTTGCATAAGCCAAGTTATCTCCCTTGTTGACTAGGCAGTTTGCAATGACATAATGTAAGAGATGATTTTGTAGCGCAAACTAGTTTGTAGGGAAATTTGCTATTGGATGGGTTACAGGTTGAGGAAGTAAGACATTCAAGACAATTCTTACGTCATAATTGGGAATGCTGGATAGAGAAGAAGGGTGATCTCCAAATAAATGGCCATTAGGCTTAGCACAACCAAGCTCCTAGCTATTGTTGGGTAAATTTGATCACTTTACGCCTGACTTCTGTAGATACGTAATGATCAATCTCATCCCATTGCAAGTTAGAATAAAAAGCCTTAACAAATTTAGGACTCCATTTCTTCTGAATTTTAATCAATTTATATAATCCAACATTCTTCAAAAAGGGAAAAACAAGGAATTGCTCTTTCTCAAAGAAGGCAATATCAACGTACTTACTGGACACTACTGAGCGGTGAGCAAAATTTTCAATGTAGTGTTGCTCTTGAGATTTGGAAGAAAATAGGCCTGATGGAGTAGAGCCTTTTGAGGAAGATCCCTTGGTCCTCAATATCTTAATTCACGTTGCCATTTGATGATTTATTGATTGGGAAAGGGAAGTGAAAGCATTAATAAGTGTTTAGTGGAAGCAAACAGGACAAGAAATGGAGGATTATGGTCAAAATCGAAGAGGGGATGTTTTTGGGAGGCTAAGGCTTTTGATTGGGTGTTTAGGAGATTTAGTGAGCAAATTGGATATTAATTTGCTCAAAAATTTATGGGTTTTGATTAGAAGAGAGATGGGAATCAGATAATCGGTGTGAATTTGGAAAAAATTGGCACTGAAAGAGGGGATTTGGGAGAATTTTAGAGTAGAAAGATGGAGGGTTTGCGAAAAATAAAGATTTCTCCTTTTAAAAACCAGTTCAAAGGCGTGGCATTTGACTGGAAAGTCCTTAGCAGTTGACTGTCGAGTGACCAAAATACTTCGTGAGTCTTCAATGGCTTGCCAGTCGACTTCCATGAACTTATCAGTCAACTACTATATTCTTGCAAACCCAAAAAGGGAAAGAACGTATCAGTGAATTAGTACTATTATGCTAGTCAATTGCTAGCTCGCTGTGATGATTTTTTCAATCCAGAGATGTAGCAATCAACTACTATCGTTGTTGCAATCAACTAGTACCTTTAAATGATCCCAAGGAAATCCAACTCTATTTCATTTGCATGCTTTATTAAAATGTAGTCACAGTTGCCTTTTCTTTTTATAAACTCCTTGGCCAACTTTTGGCCTTCTTTAACAAACTTGAACTCTCTTTTCTCAAATTTCAGACAGCCTTATGGGATCGAGTAATGTCCTAAAAAACAAATCTAAGGCCACTCTGAAGCTTAAGTTAGTCTAAATGAAAAAAGGAATTAAAGCAATAAATATGCTCAATGAGGTGATGATAGTCTAAGTTTTCTTTTTATGTAACAAAATCTTTCTTCAAGAAGAGGTTTTGTAAAAATATCAACAAGTTGATAATCAGTTTGTATAAATTCCAAAGAGACATTATGGTTAAGCACATGATCTCTAATAAAATGATGTTTTATATTTATGTGCTTAGTTCATGAATGCATGATGGAATTTTTGGTTAAGTTTATAACACTAGTATTGTCATATTTAATTGGGATACTTTCAAGGACCACATCCATATCTCAGAGCTATTTTTTCATCCATAAAACTTGTGCACAACAACTTTTAGCTGCTAAATACTCAGCTTTAGCAGTTGAAAGAGCTATACAATTTATTTTTTTTTGCTAAACCAAGATACTAATGAGTTCCTAAGAAATTAACAAGTTCCATTAGTGCTTTTTCTATCAGTTGAACTACCAACAAAATTAGAATCAGGAAACTTATCAACTGACATGGACATCCTTTAGGCCATGGACCGAGCTAGAGGAGCGTGCATCGCATTTTGAAAGAGGAGAGCCGTGCATCCAAGTGAAGCAAACCCCCTTGATTAGTTTTAAATTAATGTTTCCTTAAATAATTGGATCAATTTGCTTGTGTAACTTGGTGTTTAAAATAAAAACACTTTCTTCCTTGTGGTAGCCAAATTAAAATATGAGTGGCAGGTTCTTGCATAAAAGTTGAGGTGCTTGATACATTTAACATACTTGAATTAATTTTTATTTTCCCTAACCGAATTACCAAAGGAGAGAAGAGTATAGCAAATTAAATATATGCACGTGCAAATGGTGAAGAGGAGAATGTGAAATAAGTAAACAAGGGAATTTGACTACTTACTCTCCACTATAAACTGTGTAACCAATGGAAAATAGGAAGAAGGATGTGAGTTTTTTAAATATATATAGCCACATGACTAGGACAATGGGGAAATGAAAGAAGTGTATAGCATTTAAATATATATATAGATATACACGGGTATTTGGAAGCAAGAGTGCAGAATTTAACTAAATTAATATACATGTAGGTGTACGGTGAAAGCCATTTTGGGAATAGATGTAGGAATTAAATGGTGAGACAAAACTGTGAAGCTTGAATAATAGTGTAGCCTTACGTGAAGTGAGAGACTTGTGTTGTGTGACTTCCCTTCCTTCCCTTCCTTCAACGTAGCCGAGTGGGAATACCAAACTTGCAAGAAATGTAAATTGTACTTACAAGTACATGTGCAGCCATGATTAATAATAATAATTAAGAATGGGAAAGAAGGCAGCATCCCACTTAGTTAAGTAGATAACATACAGAAGAGGAGGGGGATTTCATCAAACACACGCATGGCATGGCATTTGGTAAGAGAGTGAGAGCAGTGTGAGGATTAAAGAAAAACACAAAAGTGTTGTGAGGGGAGGAAGACCTAAGTTGACTGAGGAAAGAAGAAGCAAGGGAAAAAGAAAACTCAAAGGGGAAGCCAAGACAATCCCACTGGATTTCATCCTTGAGGTAGCTTAGAAATTCTATAGTTTTGTTTCATGATTTAAAGTATGATTATCCCAATTTAAAGCTTTCATGAAACATAAACTTCTCTCTACATTCTTCAAGATGCAAACCTTTCCTTGGCTAAGCTTGTGTGATGATTTGATGTGTTGTTGATGTGATGATGTGGATGTATTTGTTTTTTATAGAAGAGTAATGGTTAAAAAGAAAATTCAGTATGCTTCATAAAGAACCTTAGAATAAGAAAGTGTTGAAATATCATGTTTTGCATGGCTAATTTATCCTTGTGTTAAAGTAGCTAATGTGACTTCCATGAAAGAACTATTGTTGGTAAAATTTAACATGTATAATGGAAAACCCTAACCTAAGATAGTGCTGGAAAATTTAGATTCTTGTAAAGTTAAAATATGTTGTAAGTTGTGGTCTTGCCAAAACCGATAATGGCCTTTGTAAGGCATGGAATTGCTTGCTAAATATTGGGTAAAGGAGATGACCATTCGAATTTAGCTATGAAAGAGAGAGAGAATATGAGAAACTAATGTATGGTAATTAGTCTTCCTTGTTGCACAAAATAAAGGTCCATATCATATGAAAATGTAAAGGTGAACGATAGGTGTATTTTAAATTCTAGTAGGTAAAAGAAAAGAAGATTGAACCATGAAAGTAAGCAGAAGAAATTGCCAATGATATGATTACATGATTTGAAGATGTAAGAAGATACCGTAAAAGTTTTAATGTATGGTTTCATTTAGTTTGAATTATAGAAAAGAGGTAAAGGTGTGACCATGTAACATGAAAAACCCTAGGTTGTATTTCTCCCTCATGGTGGATGAATGTAACCTAGTAGGTTAATTGGGAAAACTGAACCACTATGCCATTGGTAAATGTGTCATAAAGTGCCTTATAATAGTTAAAGTTAAGGATAATAGCAAGATGAATTATGCTTGCTAATTATTTTATAAAGGTAGCCAAGTATCCATAATTCTTAAGGTGTGACCGAAGGTGCTTCACACATGTGACCTAATGAGGTCTAACTGCAGGTGCTTCACACTCGTGACCTAGTGCTCACAATTGTAAAGGTGGCCAAGTGTCCACAATTCTTAAGGCGTGACCAAAGGTGCTTCACACTTGTGACCTAGTGAGGTATAATTGAAGGTGCTTCACACTCATGACCTAGTGCTCACAATTGTAAAGGTGGCCAAGTGTCCACAATTCTTGAGGTGTGACCGAAGGTGCTTTACACTTGTAACCTAGTGATCAAAATTATAAACGTGGCCAATGTCCACAATTCTTGAGGTGTGACCAAAGGTGCTACACACTTGTGACATAGTGCTCACAATTGTAAAGGTGTCCAAGTGTCCATAATTCTTGAAGTGTGACCAAAGGTGCTTCACACATGTGGCCTAGTGAGGTGTGACCGAAGGTGCTTTATACTCGTGACCTAGTGCTCAAAATTATAAAGTTGGCCAAGTGTCCACAATTCTTGAGGTGTGATCGGAGGTGCTTCACACTCGTGATCTAGTGCTCAAAATTATAAAGGTGGCCAAGTGTTTACAATACTTGAAGTGTGACCGAAGGTGCTTCACACTTTGAGATTAGGTAAGTTTTAAGAATGAAATGTATAACTGATCATTGTTTATTTTATTTTTTGACATGTATGATCCCCTGAAAATATGTTATGTGTGAAATGAGAATATCCACTTTTACCACATTGACATTTCAAATAATCATGCACTGCTTGCTAAATCTATATATGTGAACGAAACTATGTTTTAAATAATGGGAATGTAGATGAAAATGTTTTTGTGCTTACACACTGGTACATATTAGTATATTTTAAAATGATGAATTGCTAAGCTACTGGGAAACTTGTTGTTCCATTTATATGCTAATATATATCTAATGCGAACGTTTAGCAATGCCAGGGAAAGATGGAAGTCCCTTTTATTAAGAGCATTTTGTATTCCTTTATTTTGAGTCCTGATTCTATATATTGTTTTGGAATAGAGTTAGGACTGTCATTTTTGGCTGTAGATAGTAAAGGAAAAAGGGAAATTACTAGGGAAAGAATATGTGAAGGACCTATTCATCCCCATTATTTTGTAAGAGGAGTTTGAGTGACAGGCTTGTTGTCTCCTAACTCCTTATGGATGGGTACTTCATATATCTTGGGATACGTTCACAAAAGAATGTAACAGACATTTATTATTGTGACATTATTATTTGTAATACAAAAGTTTTAGAAATTTTACTGTGATGCATGAAATTTATTTTCGCTGTGTTTATAAGTTTAATCTGAGTAAAGGAACCTGAACCTAATCCACTTTAATAATACTCAATGGTATAAATGCTCAGACGTTGTAAATGAGTAATTAAGGTTAAGAATAATGTACTGAACTTATCTGTTTACATCGGAGTAGTTGTACTACTAGATAAGGGCGTTACACATGAAACTGAGCTTCTGGATGGAGCTCTGTGATGGTGTGACAACGTGCCAGTGATGAGAGACGACAAGCAAGACATTGCTATCGATTTCATCCATTAGAACACCTTAAAATCGTGAAGTTTCGGTGACAAATATACACAACTCAAGAAGAAGAATCGTCCACATCGCAATCATTCTGTGGCATTTTTTAGCAAACCCACCATCAGTGGTCGTTCCTCTAACTTCAGGTAACTCAACCGCAACATTCCCTCAGCTCACCGACTATCGTAGTGCACCAGATGGAAAGATTCGAGATGAACCCGAGACGCGACCAAGTTGGGATTTCACAACCTGTTTGGCATTTTTTGTCTAATCTATAATCGAAAATCTCTACTTCATCTCTTAGAGTCTCGTTCGTAACCTTTTGCCTCATCTCCAATCGCCGTTGTAGCAATTTTTCGTCGAGTACTCAAAAACTCGAGATACAACCCATTTTTCAACCCGACCCGCGACCTTTTTTTGGATAGATTTGAAATTGATTTTTTTGGTCCCTTTTCACCAGCTTTTTAGTGACTATTTTGCACTGTTCTATCTGACGTTCGAGAGAAGAGGGACGTATATGATTTTTACTCTGTTATTTCTCTGAATTGTGGATTTTCTATACTGTTGGATTATGATTATATGTGACTAAACTTGTAAAACCCATTGGGGTTCTAAACTATGTTGGTAATTTGTGTTTAATTTGCATAAATAATTGAATATTGGTTTTGTGATCTCTTTTACTTTTTCGAATGAATGCTCAAGTTTTCAATGACAAGACGTTGTACTGAAAGCTCTTTAGATTTCTTTTAGTAATCAACAGATTTTAATTGAAATTAGACACCTAATTGTAACAGAAAATTTGTTATCACTTAGAACTAAGGTTAATAAATTGCTAGATTAAGAAGTAATGACTCTTAATAGTAATGGATTAAACCGATAATACTGATCTAAATCAACCATTAGGAAGAACTAGCCAGTGGTAGGTTTGTAGGTATAAGAAGTTCATTGATACTGACAGAGAATTTGAATTTAAATTAGAATTCACTTATAGGTAGCAAAATCAGATTCATTCATCCATTATCTTTTGTGTGTTTACCAACTAGTGTAGGTCCCCATTGGGTTTGCTTTTCTGTCTTGATTGATTCCTCTTCTTGCCAATTATCGCTGGCTAGTTATTATTGCATTTAACTTAGTTATTAGTTTAATTAGAACACAATCACTTTGAATCATAGGCTAGATAATAGAGAACAAGTAGTAACTCTGGGATTTCCCGTTCCTGTGGGATACGACCTTAATACTCACTGTTGCACTAGACTACATTGATAGGTGCCTTAGGTGTAGTTGCATTGGTAGTAGCACAATAAGTTTTGGCGCCGTTGCGGGGGAACTGTTTGTGAAAACTAGAGTGAATTTGCTATTTGTTACTTTAGCCATTTTTATTTTATTTTATTTTATCTATTTTATTTTGTTCTTTTTTTGTATTTGTTAGTTTGGCTATCATTGGTTTTAGGTAATTTATGACCATGAATTCTATATCAGTCTTGGCAGCTCAAATACAAAGGAAGCTTTTGGCCAAGCAGATTTACCAATATCCGATGCCAGAGCAGGCAGCTCAGTTTAGTTATGAGTTCTATGGTGACCCACATTATAGTGAACACTGTAATGTCGAAGGTATGTTTGCTAACCCTTCCACTCTTCTCTTTTCTCCTTACACTATTTTTGCTGATATCGAACATCTCAATTATATGGTGAATGCCCTAAGTCAGCAAAATAATCATTACAGTAATACATACAACTCTGGGTGGAGCAACCATCCAAATTTTGGATGGATTAACAATACCAAGGGTCCACAAGATTATTAGTGGCTATACTAACAGCAGATTCAACAACAAATCGATTCTGATCAATTTCCTCAAGGACAGGAGGAGTCTAATCTTGACGAAATGCTCAGGAAATTTGTGTCCAAGATAAACATAATACTTAGAAATCAGTAGGCCTCCATTCAAAACAAAGAATATCAAGTAGACCATATTTTTAAGAAGTTGGCTGAAACATAGCCAGAGACACTCCCCAGCACCACAGAGTCTAAACCAAAGGAGCATTGCAATGCTATCACTCTGACATCTAGTAAGCAAGTATCTGACCCTTTGCTATTGACTGATGATAATACTATTATGCAAGATATGCCAGTCAGTAAAGAGCCAGAGCCTAAGGTAAGTGGGTCGTTAGAAGTGGAGGAAAAGAGTCCTATGAAGGAATATAGGCCACCTATTCCATACCAAGCTAGAATAAATCAGGAGAAGGTTTATTTTAACTCAACAACTTCTTTAAGACATTCTTTAGATCATGATGATTCTGTTTATCCTGTGGATGTCTTAGATCACATTATTGAGTATGAATTGTAGGAATTCTTACTTAAACCCTTTTGTAGGTAGCATTGCAGGGAGATAAAGAAGAATTGTCCAATGAGCAAGTGTTGGAAAAACTAGCTGATTTGCTGGCTACTGAGCCCTGTAGCTCTACTGAACCTCTTATTTCTTTTGACAGGTCAAAAGTGCAAAAGGTTGGAACTTCAATTGAGTACCCCTTAGTTCTAAAATTGCAAGAATTGCCTAAGCACTTAGGACACTCATATCTGAATGGGGTAGAGAAGATGTTAGTGATTAGAGAAGGTTACCTGATACTTACTGTAGGGGATATAATTTTGGCCTCTCTTAGAGACCATCTTAGGGCACTCTTTTACAAGATTCCTCTGCCTCTCCCACTTCCACCAGAGTGGGATAAAACTTAAGTAATTATTTTATTTTATTTTATTTTCTGCTAATAATAACTTTAAGACTATTGGATTTTCTATTTGATCTTGCTTTATGTTTTTAATTTGGGATATCAACCTGATTGTACACTGAGGGCAGTATGACCCTCAAGTGTGGGGTGGTATATGTTATTGATTTGTTTGTTTCTTCTTCTTTTGGGATACCCTTTTGTTGTACACTAAGGACAGTGTAATTCTCAAGTGTGGGGTGGTGTGCTTCTATTATTTTAACCCCCTTTTCTTCTGTTAGTTAGGAAAATGCATATTGATGCTACTTTTTGCTGATGTTGTATTTATTTTGATAGTGGATATAGGATATGATACTTGATTTATGCTTGATTCTATGAACTTAAGTTTTTTTTTTTTATCTTTGAGGCATTTATAATTCAATTTATGAATTGGTAAAAATGGTTCCCCTTAATTCATGTTGGAAAACAGATAGTGATGTTTAATGCATTTACTTAATTATTTTTCTAATTGTGAAAATTTTGATTTAGAATGTTGATAATGCAAATTACTTGCACTTCTTGACTTACAATTTAGTTGAAATTTTTTTTAAAACCATATGCAATTTTACCACACTTTAAATGTGAGATTTGAACCTACTTTGAGCATCCATTACAAGTATGCTCCTGACTTTCTTGTTTGAGTGTGCATTTTGCTTGATTTTGCCTTTAGAACTTACTCTGTAATGCTTGTTGAGGTTGCATGAATTGTTGAATATCAAGAGATGATTTGGGCAACTTAGTATACACTACTTTTGGCTAAAAAAGCCCACCATTTTTGTTTCCCTTAGTTGGCCACTATTGAGCCTTGACATTTTCTTCACTTTTTGCACCTTTTCTCCTCATATTCATTTTTCTCACATCGTCTTCTTTTTCACCCTATATGTTGAAAATTGTGTGATTTAATATTCGTATTTGGATTAAAGTGCATTATCTTAATGGATGATAATTCACTAAGTATTTTCTTTAGATGTTCCATTCAATCCAAAGTTGTTTAGCAGCAAGACTGCATTTTTGAGAAAAAAAAGAGATAAAAAATATATATGCATACTTATGAAGAGCAGTCTTTATTCTCTTTCTCATTAGATATGTAACTCTTTGAGTATCTCCTGTTTCATTGAAAACTTGGCGAAAATTTTTTTGTTTAATGCTTTGCTACTTTTAATCCTTTGAGTCTTCATTATGTTGAAATTGCATGAGTTCCAGCATATCTATCACCTCTTCCCACAAAAAAAAAATCCTCACCTTTATTTCAACCATATTACAACCTTGTCAAGACCCTTTGATCTTGGCATTCAATTGTTCACAATAGCAGAGATGAGATTTATCAGCAAGAATATAGTAGGCAAATTCTTGTAAAAATTATGTAAGGGATTTGTACTTTACCCTTATATACTTTGAGTGATTTGAGTGATCCCTATGAAGCTTTGGTTCTTAAATTTTTGTTATTGAATTGGAGGTTAAGTTGTGTATGTGTTGCTATTATTTCCATCATGTGTTAAGGTTGTACAATTTGATTTATGATTGAGTTTCACTTGGGATGTGTTAGGTATTATTAATTGTGGATTAGATATGATTTTCGAGGAACTATTGCTGTATGTTTAAAAACTGAGTTAGTGTTTGCTTGAGGAAAAGCAAAAGCTTAAGTGTGGGGTGATTTGATGTGTCTTATTTTATACATATTTTCTTGATGTTAATTGTCCATTTTATGAGCATTTTATGTAATTTTATTCTAAAAATCACTTAAGTTTGCATCATTTTTTACTTTCAGGCATTTTGTCAAGTCATCATCACCAAATGAAACAATTTTGAGCCTAGATAGCTTTTAGAGCACCAAAAATAGGCCATTTGGGCTGGAAGAGCGTGCGTCACGTTTTGAAGGAGGAGAGCTGCATGTCCAACTGAAGCAGACCCGAAAAGCAGACAGAGCATCACGCGAGAGAGAGAACCGCAAGCTTAAGGCGTGAAACGGAGCTTTTAAGTAGAGCTCCTCAGTAGCGCGACAACATGCCAGTGATGGGAGACGACGATTTATCACTTAAAACTAAGGTTAATAAATTTTTGGATTAAGAAGTAATGACTCTTAATAGTAATGGATTAGATCGATAATGCTAATCTAAAATCAACCATTAGGAAGAACTAGCCAGTGGTAGGTTTGTAGGTCTAAGAAATTCATTGAGATTGACAAAGAATTTGAATTTAAATTAGAATTCACTTATCGGTAGCAAAATCATATTCAGTCATCCACTATCTTTTGTGTGTTTACCAACTAGTGTAGGTCCCCATTGGGTTTGCTTTTCTATCTTGATTAATTCCTCTTCTTGCCAATTATCGTTGGCTAGTTATTATTGCATTTAACTTAGTTATTAGTTTAATTAGAACACAATCACTTTGAATCATAGGCTAGATAATAGAGAACAAGTAGTAACTCTGGGCTTGCCCGTTCCTATAGGATATGACCTTGATACTCACCATTACACTAGATTGCATTGATAAGTTCACTGCCTTAGTGTAGTTGCATTAGTAGCATCACATCACTAAAGGACTTTAGAGTAGATGTATAGATAGTTATATTAGTCTAAATATTTGATGTTGAGAGTAGTTCAGTTAAGTTAAAAAAAAAAAGACTAAGTAAGAGCATTGAAATAAAGTGTTGAATATAAGATTAGAGAATAAAGTGCAAAAATGTAAAGGACACAATAATTTATCCTGGTTTAAGTAAAAGTATTGAAATAAAGTGTTGAATATAAGATTAGAGAATAAAGTGAAAAAATGTAAAGGACATAATGATTTATCCTGGTTTAGCTTATCCAATGAAGATTATATCCAGTCCCCAAGCACAACTTGGGATTTCACTATTACCACAAGCAAACAAGGCACTTGTCAGCCACTACAAATCTTTCTCAGCTCTTTTAAGGAAAACCTTTCCCTAAATATCTCTCAACTTTCTAAATGAAAGAATTTGTTTAATCGAAGGAACTCTCTCTCTTTCAGAGTAGATGTTACAAGTGAAGAGCTACAGAGGATAATAGCAACAAGAGCTCAAGATGATTTTCAAAATATTGAATTAGAAGAATGTGGCTTGTTGTTTGAGGCTTTCCTGAGGCTGCATATATAGAATTTTTACAAGAGAAATTGTTAAAAATTCATTTAGGAGCAAATCAGATTGTATCTCTGCAAAAATAGCAATTTGTACTTTGCCTGATGTCACCTCTACACTCTACAAGTCGACTGCTAAAAGCTTCCAGTCTACTTCCATGGTCTTGAATTCCAAATTTTGTAGTGTAGGTAGGCAACAGTCGAATGTCTCTTAGATGGCAGTTGACTGGTGGCATTCTGGAAAGCAATTTTTCAAAAATAGTGCTATGGCAGTCGGTTGCTATATCATGGCAATTGATTTTTGTGCCTCCAGTGAAAGGCTTTTAGCTTCCAGTGGGCTAGCAGTCGACTGCTAAGGTCTAGTGGTTGACTGGTAGCTCTCTAGTGGCTATCAGTAGACTAATAGAGTCCTGGCAATCGACTTGTAACCTCCTATTTGAATTTTTCAAAGCTTTAATTCTACCAGTTGACTGCTATAGCATGCAAGTCGACTGCTAGGTGGAAAATTGGTATTTTTGATGAAAAATTCATTTTGTAAGAGCCACTTAGTCTTTGAAAAGAGTTCTCAAATGTTTGAGAAATGATTTTGAGCTTAAGTCTCTATTATACCTTTACAATTCAAGTTCTAATAACTTATCTAATCCTTGTTCTTCTTCGTTTACCTTGATAAGCCCTTGGACTTGAATTTTCTTAAAATAATTCAATCTATTTGTTATCATTAAAAGATCTTTAAGAGCCAATGCTCAATGGGTCAACATACATGTCACAAGCAGTCGTCACATATTCACAAAGTGGACAAACAGCAGTAAGTACATTAAATTTCTTTATCTCAAAGTATTGGAAACAAGTTTAATTTGTATCCAATTTCGTGAAGGACGTTGAAGCTTCTAGACAAGTGCACTATGAATGTTTATATAGAGATGAAAATCAATTCAATTTTATGAGATGTTAATGGTAAACATAATGTTCATCTACTTTGTTTATGCGAATAACTTATTTTTCTTGATGCGAGATTCCTTGTAATGTTGATGCGAATGACTTATTTTTGTTTAATTTTTATTTATGACAATCAATTTAGTATGGCAATGACTTAATTTTTTTTATGTTGTATTTACATCAAAACCTCTTGAAGGACCAATTTGTCTTGGAGGACCATAGCTTGATGGTGACAAGCTATGATGATTTATTTTTGTTTATGTTTTATTTTTAGATGCTTCTAATTTTGTCAATTTGTAAATAAGTACTAACACTTTTGAGCAATTCAATAAAAGAATCTTCTTTTTATTGAAAATCAATATTCTATTACAATGTCATCCTAATTACAATATCCTAAATCCTAATTACAAAATCTCAAATTTGATTCCAAGTACAAAATCCCAATTCCAATCCTAATTACAAAACTAGGAAAACAACACCTTCGATTTAGTTCTGAGACACTAGCAAAATAGCTTCAAAATACTAGCAAAAAAACTCCAATACAATCTTGAAACAACTCCAATACAATCCTGAAACAACTCTACTACAGCAAGAAAACAACATAATAACAAAAAAAAGATAACAGAATAACAATAGCAAAATAGTGTTATGATAGGAACAAAACAGTGGTTTATGACTTCTACTAGAAACTTGACTTGCAGTGGCTAGCTTGGCAATATTCACCTTCTATATATCTTCCTTATTTGTCTATTAAATTATGCCTAACCACACTATTGCATGATGCCCCACATAGAGACAAATGTAGAATATCAATCAAAGGAATCCAAAACCACATTACTATCAAAACTTGTAAAATATCCTAGTTTTCCACATCCAATATTCAATATAACTTTGACATTTTGGACTGAAGTTTTGAGTGAGTACAATGAAGTATGGTAGGAAACAATATTCCCTTAGAGAAATCAAAAGCAACCTAGAATTCACACTAGTAGCTTTCTGCTACAAAAGAAAAATAAAATAGGACATTAGGAGAACAAGAATGAGAAGAATCAACCTATACCATATTATATGCCATAGCTTTGATCAGATTATGCTTTTGACCTTATTAAAAACCTGAAACCTTTTGGAGTGGACAATCCCACCAAGAAAGAAGGCACATCCAGGAACTAGAATCATTTTTGACAAAATTGAACCCAATAAAGGTTGCTAAAAAACCCTATTCATCCCATTTTTCAATGCATAAATCGAAATAATCATTTCGGGAACATTGTTGTATGTGGCTTTTAGTAGAAGCCCAACTGCACAGGCCAAAAAAAGTCCATTCAATTGGCATAGAGCTAGTAGTTATGAGCTTTATGAAACAAGAGTCAATACTAATTAAACATAATCTTCCGCAGCAGAACAAAAGAAGTTAGTGCATGATGTTTAAATTAAAAAATCAAGAATTAAAGATAAGATATGCTACCTACCATTATGGATAAGAAAAAAGGACTGAAAAGAAGTTAGTGCATGATGTTTAATTTAACAGTAGGACTAGTATTAATAGTATTAACAGCAACTCCAAAATGCCATGAAAGAAGCCAAAAACGCCATCAAAATAGCTCCAAAAATGCAAAAAAATAGAACAATAGAAAAATCATAGTAAAACAACAACAAAACAGAGCCAAGGCAATACCAAAATCTAAAGCAAGAAATAACCAAGATAATACCAAAATCTACAACACGGTAGAACCAAGACAACACTAAAGCAGTGATAAGGCACTTCCCATCGAAAGTTTCCATCGTCACTATAATACCCGATCAAAATATTTATGGGTAATATTTTTAATTATTAATATTAATATTTATTTTATAACATTAAGTTATCTATATAATGATGTTGCATTCAATATTAATATTTAGTTGCTTTTATTCCAATTTAGTTATTTCTATATTGAGATCCTATTCTAAATAAGAAAAGAATGTTTATTGAAGAAGGAGTTTGTAATTTATTTTATGGATGGACAAATGTAATTTTGTTAACATGCAACAAGGTAATGATATATCACTTGGACATGGCAATCCTTGTGAAAATGAAGGGGGAAAGAGTGGAAACAAAAGAGAGGAAAGAGGAAAGTATTCTCAATATATGATTTAGGATATATAGACTTGTGACCGAGTGACCAATTGTTAGTATGGGATGGTTGTTGGGAATTCCACGGTTGTGTTACGAAATTTGGATGATTAAACATCCATTTGGATATAAGAATTTAGAAAAAACACCATGATGGTTGCAAATTCTAAGTTAGTGTGCCTTAGTATGTGTCTTGGTAAGGCCATTGAAGGGACGTTTACTTAGAATTTAGCATAACCATGTGCACAAGTCGAATTATCCTAAGGTATATGTAGAGGACAGCGTACCAAAAATGTGATCCATTGAAAAAGTGGTGGTGATTCCATAGCATTATGATCTACCTAAAAAGGCGGGGAAGATCGGATCTGACAAAGGGTTCAGTGATCCTGTGAGTTTAAAGGAGTACATGGATCCACTAGGGGATGCCTTAAAGTACGTCATGACCAAAGTTGTAATACTCACTCATATAGTAGTGGTACATGGAGGGCCTACTAGCTAGCACTCCCAAATACTGATATAATCTACTTTTTTCTTCTACTCGTATTCCCAATATGACAGTATTCATGTTACCATATTGACTGAATGAATGAATGTTTATAATGATGAATGAATATTTCACTTTTATTTTAACTGTATATGCATTCATAAATACTTGCCATACATAAAAATATGGTTCATGCATGACATCCCAATAGAATAAACTGTATTTATCAAAAAAAAAGAATGTAGAATGTTTTTTGTATTATTACGGTGGTACATGCCAGGCATTTTATAAACTAGATTGTTTAGCTATGGGGAATCTATTTCTCATGTTTTGCTGGTATGTATCAGATGGCCAATGTAATGTTATGTTGGAGATAAAGGAAGCTTTTGTGGAAATCCCTTTTTGTAGCATTTACTATTTTACAAGGAACATAAGTTCTGATCATGCTAGAGATTTTGAGTATATAAATATTATCATGTTCATAGAAAAATCAGGATATATATATCTCTGGGATATGGGAAGGTTATGTAGGGATATTTTAAATGGGGTTTGAGTGACAGGGTTGTTGTCTCCTTAACCCTAGTGCAAACATGAATAATGTAATTATATGAGTAATATATGAATGTGGTTTTTTCTGTAATCTCCATTATGTTATGAATAATAACCTAAGCAAAGTAACCCAAATCTAATCATTGAATAATAAATGAAGCATAGGTAAAGGTAAAGATAATACTCCAATCTTATAATATGACTTTGCACTATTAAATTAGAATAAAAATAACTATAAGATTGGGGTGTCATATTGAGTGGTATCAAAGCACAACTACCTAGGTTAGAAAAGAGTAGATTCCTTAAGAAAATGACTGATTCAAGTTAGTTGTCCAAACCTAGGTAGTTAATTGGCTTTTCTTTATTTTACTTGAGGAATAGGTATTAGGTTTGGGTAAATGGTATTTCCAAGGTGCCATATGTTCCTTATGAAATATAATGTTATTGAGACTAATCACCTTAGTAATGTTTGTTTTGTAAAGTAAGATATGGCTTCACCTAAGAGGAATACCAAATAGGAGAATGGAAGTGAGGCTAACATGGCAAGAATGATGGAAATCTTGTCAGGAGTAGCTGAAGCTATGAAGGAACAAGTAGCTGTTACTACCCAAAATTTAAGACAATTTCAGGAAGGTGGGAATAGTAATCATCCAATTGCTAACTATAATAGAGAGCAAGGAGGAAACCTAGTGTATCATGGATGGTCTGATTTTCAAAAAGCTAGACCTCCTTCCTTTAAGGGCAAATTTGAGCCAAAGATAGTTAAAGAGTGGTTACAATAGATAGAGGAATTATTTGAAGTTTTGGGAAGTACAAATAATTAGAAAGTCTTATTCGCAACCTATCAGTTGACTAGAGAAGCTAAACACTAGTGGAAATGAGCCAAACCACTAATGGAGGCTTGAGGAGTCTAGATCACCTAGGATTCATTAAAAAGGTGTTTTTGGAAAAATATTTCCCTCAGAGTGTAAGAAATGCAAAGGAAGTAGAATTTATGCAAATTAAACAGGTAATAGATCTTTTGAGGAACATTTGGCTAAATTTAAGGAGCTATCCAAGTTATCCTCATATCTAAAGTGGAGACCTAATGAAGCATGGAAATCCATGCATTTAGAGTCTAGCCTGAGTCCCGAATTGCAAAATGCTATTGCTTCTCAGGAGATTTGAGATTTTGCCACTTTGGTTAACAAATGCCGAATTACTTATAGGACTCTTGTGGCAGTGAAGAAAGAAAAACAAGAATCAAACTTCTCTAAGAGAAAGATGCAACCAAAATCTATTGAGAGTAAGGAGAGTAAATTTTTTAAGAACCAAACAGGAAAAAGACCCATGGTTACCCAAGTTGTTTCAAATAACTGCTTAAAATGTAGGGAAAATCATAAAGATAGACAAGCTAAATGGGACAAAACATTTGTTTTAAGTGTGGTCAACCAGGACATATTGCCCAAAGTTGTCCAACATTGAAGAGACAGACTGAGATCCTTAAACCTTAACTAAGGGAAGAGTTTATAACCTAAGAGGTAAAGAAGTGATCCAGTCTGATGTCTGAGAGTTTAACAAAAGGTAAATATTTAATGCATCATTATGTTGTTTAAAGGTTGATGATTACATTTATATAGATTACCTTACAAATTGTTTGTTGTATACCATTTAGATTAAATCTTTTCTTGATTGACCTTATTTAGTTACCAATGATTAACTTGAATTTAATTTTAGAGATGACCTAGTTGACTTTAATAATGCAATCTTAGGTTGATGACTTTTAGATATCATACTTGTACATAGGAATGTTAAGAAAAAGATCTAAAGGATAAGTTTTGATATTCTACTCTGATTGATAACCAGCACAAGCTCTATAATATTCCTATAGATAGGGAATCCCCGAATATCTTCTCAAAGTAAGATTAATTTCTGACACGGGATTACTTTCTATAGTTTCTTATGAAATGTTTTTCTTAGAGTTTAATGAATTGAAAATGAGGATAGAAACTCTCCTAGGATTCGTTATCAAAAGCATTATTATTAATTTTGAAAAGAAGGAGGGAAGTTTGAGGTTATGTAAAGATTAAGAAATTGAATAAGGTGATTGTGAAGGATAAATATCCTCTCCTTAGAATATATGATTTATTAGATCAAATTATTATAGTGATTATTGAGGATGTGAAGGAGTATTTTAGGGTTATGTTGTAATTGTTTGGGGAGTACTTACTAATTTTGAGGATGAAATTATTTTAAAGGAGGGGAGAATTGTAATACTCGCTCAAAATATTTATAGGTAATATTTTTAATTATTAATATTAATATTTAGATATTAATATTTATTTTATTACATTAAGTTATCTATATAATGACATTGCATTCAATATTAATATTTAAATCTTAAAAAGGCGGGAGGATAGGATCTCAATATAACACCCCAATCTTATAGTTATTTTTATTCCAATTTAATAGTGCAATATCATATTATAAGATTGGAATATTATCTTTAACTTTACCCGAGTGCTCCATTTATTATTTAATAATTAAGTTTGGGTTATTTGCTCAAGTTATTATTTATAGCACATCAAAGACTACAAAAAAAACCACATTCATATATTACTCATATAATTACATTATTTATATTTGTACTAAGGGTAAGGAGATAACAACCCTGCCACTCAAACTCCATTTAAAATATCCTTACATAACCTTCCCATATCCCATATATATGTGTGTGTGTGTGTGTGTGTGTATCCTGCATTTGCTATGAACATCATAATATTTATATACTTAAAATCTCTAGCATGATCAAAACTCATATTGTAACACCCGCTCCTTTCATGTTTATGAGATGTTTGTTAAATTTAAGTAAAGTAAATGTTTGTGTTTGTTGCATTAGGCTGCATATAGTTGCATTACAATGAGAGATTTAAAGGAAAGAAAAGAATAAAGACTAAATTGAAAGGAAAAAGATAAATTGAGGATGGATGTGAGAATTTTCAAAACTTCAGGGCAATGGACCATAATTTTAGCCAAAGGATTTACTGTAGGAATAGAATTTTGAAACTTCCCACCAGTGAGCTAGGGACAAAATGGTAATTTAACATATAGTTGGAGAAATCATCATTTTAGGGTGAATGATTCGAAATTAGGAGTAGAATTGCTAATGACCGAATCACCTATAAATAGGTGAAGTCTCCAGAGCACCTCATTGTGCAACTTCAGTTCAGAATCTAGAGTGAGAAAGGACAATATAGAGAGAGAAAGAGTTGGAATTGTGAAGGAAGAGAGTTGTTAGATAGATTTAAGCATTCTAAAAGCTAGGGAAACTTATCAAAATACTTCACCTTCATCAAATACCATGTTTAAACCATCAAAAAGGTAGCAAATCACCCATCTCCCTTATTTTCAAAATTTACTGTTAATGGTTGGAAATTTTGAGTTTTCATAATTTTAAATTAGAGGGAGATTAAAACCTACATTCTTAGTGTTTTTGATTTCTATTGGATGTTTTAAACTATTGGAATATACTTTTGAATGTATGGATGAAAATCTAAAAAATGGTTTTTTCATGGTTTTTGAGAAAGAGTTTAAATCCAAGATTTAAGCATGAGTAATTGGTGGTTTGGGCTATTTTTGGGAGGTAAATAAAGCTCTTATGCTATTATTGAGTTTTTTCTGATCAAACCCTTTTTAAAAACATGTTGGGCTAAAATAATTGGTCAATGGCGAGTTTTAAATAGAGCATAATGTAGCAATTGACTTGTAGGTCTTACCAGTCGACTATCATTCTCTTGAGTTGCCCATAAACATGTCTAGAATGCTAGCAGTCGACTGCTAGGGGCTGAAAGTCGACTGTCGTGTTCTTATTTTCCAGAAATTAGCCAAGAATAGAGTAGTCAATTTTTGGGGTCCTGGAAGTCGACTGATTGTTGTTTGTTTGAAACATTTTTGGGACAGAAAGCTAGAAGTCGACTGCCAGGAGGCTGAAAGTCGACTTATAGCTCTCTGTTTTGGGAAAATGGACTCAATAACCTATTTTAATCCACAATTAGCCCAATACTTTGCTTAAATGTAGAATTGTGATGGATAACGTGAGAAATAAGAATTTTTCATAAATTATGAGAAAGAGAAGAGAAATAAGAGATTTCAATTGAGCATAAGCCATAAATGAGAGTAACTGCAAATGATTGATCCGTGAGAATATCTGCATTTGGTTATACCGCGAGAAGGGATGCATATGGTTATACCACGAGAATAGTTGCAACTGGATTTAATTTAGGAAAAGTTTTATAGAAGGTTAACCACGATAATGGATTCAGATGATGAAAACCACGAGAATGATTGCAAGTGGCTCATGACCACAAGAGAACTCATTTATGAAAAGAAATTTTGAAAAAGTTATATTATGATGCTTTGATTATGGCAATATCAAATTGCATGATTTCTTTGTTTATGCTCTATACTGACATGAGAATATGAGTTGTTACCATTACAGTTTGAGAATGCATCCAGTGTGATGAATATTTGTTGAAGTGCATGTGTAACCATAAGTATATGCATGAGATATTATATAATCCATATATATTGCTACAATAGCATAATATTTTAAATTATTATGAAAAAAGAATGTAGTGAATTTTAGTATATATACAGTGGTACAAGTAGCTATTTTTAAACACAGGTGATTATTTCTACTAGGAAGTATTTCTCATTAAATGTTGGTTTGTATCAGATGCCTAAGTTTTAGATAATGCTAGAAGTGGAAGTGGAAATAATAGAGATACCCTTTCTGAGGTACTTTCTAGTTATTAAAGAAATATGGATTGTATATGTATGGGAAGTTCCTCCCACCCCTTGACTGCATGAAACTTCAAGAACTGTATAGTAATATTTTGGCATACCCGTTATCCTAAATCATTATGAACATTTTGGAAGGATCAGGAGAATGACTTTTGATGTAAGTAAGAAGGGCATATATGTATCAAGATATGTGAGATAGGAAATTTTGCTTAAAACTGGGTATGAGTGACAGGCTTGTTGTCTTCTTACCCTATTCAGGCTTACATATCTATAGGTATATGTCTGACATACATTACTGTTTATGTATGTATAAATATTAGGTATAATTGAATGTGAATATAAATATCTCTATATCTATCTATCTCATTTAAATTAATTTATTTATTTTCATTGTGTGACGTGTGAGAACCCGAGTGTTGTAACCCAAACTAGTGGCACTCAATTATTTAACTTAGAAAAAGTTAAAAATATACTCGAATAGAAGAAGTAGTAAACTCATCAATCCTATATTATATCAGCTTATATTATTTAATCACTTAAAAGGAATATAGGGTTGGGGGTGTTACACTGAGTTGGTATTAGAGCATAGTTACCATGACTAGTTGAGTACTTGCTCGATAAAAACAGTAGATTCCTCAGGATAGAGACTAATACAGGTTAGTTAGCTAAATATAGATAGTTTACTGACTTGTATTCTGTTTTGACTTGAGGAATGGAGTGTTAGGTTTGGGGGTAGAAGCTATTTCCTTTTGGTGTCATATATGCTCTAAGAAATATTATGTTATTGAGACTGATCACCTCGATAATATTTTTTTTTGTAGAGTGAAGTATGGCTCCACCTAAGAGGAATACTGGAAAGGAGAAAGAAGGAGAGGGTAATATGGAGAGACTGATGCAGGCTATGTTGGGAGTGGTAGAAGGTATAAAAGAGTGGACAACTACTACTACCCATGCTATGAGAAAGTAGGCAGTTGCTACTACTCATGTCCTTAGACAATTTTGGGAACAGGGGAATAACCATAATAACCCTAACCCTTAAGAGGACAGGTTGGAAACCCAAGATATCATGGCTGGTCAGAATTCTAAAAAGTAAATCCTCCTTCCTTTAGGGGTGAGCTCGACCCGAAGGTGACTGAGGAATGGCTGAAAAGGATGGAGAAATTATTTGTGGTTCTCAGTACAATTAATACTCAGAAGGTCTTATTTTCCACCTATATGCTAGACAGAGAGGCAGAATATTAGTGTAAGGGAGCGAAGCAACTAATGGAGGCTTAGGGAATCCAGATTACTTGGGATTCATTCAAGGAAGCATTTCTTGGAAAGTATTTTCCTCAAAATGTGAGGAATGAGAAAGAAATAGAATTTATGCAGATTAAATAGGGCAACATGACATTTGATGAATATCTATTGAAATTTGAGGAATTATCTAAATTTTCCTCCTATTTGGGACTTCAACCAGATGGAGCATGGAAAGCAATGCACCTAGAGGCTGGGTTAAGGTCTGGGTTGAAGAATGTTGTAACTCCATTGGAAATATGAGATTATGCCACATTGGTAAACAAATGTTGCATAGTTTCCAAGAATTTGGCAAAGACTGAGAAGAAAAAACAAAAGCGAGACTTCTTCAAAAGAAAGCAACCAGGATCTTTTTTAGGGAGAGATGGTAGATTTGGTATAGGCCAGGAAGGGAAAAGGCCTATGGTGAGACCAGTGATGTCTAATGTTGTCCTAAATGCTATAAAAGTCATGAAGGACCTTGCAAATGGTAACAACCAAAAGTACAACATGGTGTATGTTATAAGTGTGGGAAGGAAGGACACTTTATCAGAGACTGTCCATTGTGGAAGAAACAAGGTGATACCACTAAACCTTCTACTACTGGAAGAGTCTATACTCTCAAGGGTAAGGAAGTGGCTCTGTCCAATGATTTAATGAAAGGTAAATGTTTAATTAATGGTATATCTTTAATTGTACTATTTGATTCTAGTGCTACTCATTCATTCATTTCTTTGGAATGTGTGAAGAAATTAAATTTATCTATGACAAGTTTACCTGATCCATGATCTATTTCTATCCTAGATGGAGAGCAATTTTTGACTTCTTTAGCCTGCTTGAATTGTTCTATTGTTGTTGAGAACAGATCATTTGTTGTTGATCTGATCTATTTACCGTTAGTGGATTTGGACATTATTCTTTGGATGAACTGGTTATCTGTAAATAATGTAATCTTGGATTTTTTAGAAAGATCTATAATTTTTGTAGATACCTTACCGATAAGAAGTATTGAGGAAAAGAATAAGAGAATGCAGTTTCTATGTGCTTCTAAGATTAAAGTTCAGCATAAACTTGATGTCATTCCTATAGTGAGTGAATTTTTAGATGTTTTTCCCAATGAAGTCTTCAGTCTCCCACCTGAAAGAGAGGTAGAGTTCTCTATAGAATTGATTTTGGGTATGGGACCAATTTCTATAGCACCTTATAGAATGTCTCCTATAGAATTGGCAGAGTTGAAAGTACAAATAGAGGAACTCTTATAGAAATAACTCATTAGGCCTAGTGCTTCATCATGGGGAGCCCAGTATTATTCGTGAAAAAGAAAGATGGAAGCTTAAGGTTGTGTATAGATTATATAGGCAATTGAACAGGGTAACATAATGTGCTACCAATGAACTATATGTAGCAACACCTTAAGGCAGTGCACCTCTCAGTGTAGCCTAGCGCAATGGTGAGTACCAACATCATATCCCACGGCAACGGGAAAGCCCAGAGTTACTACTTAATCATTGTTATCTAGCTTAGGAAGAATAATAATGGGTTTTTAATTATCTAAATCTAATTATCACTCTCTTGACTTTGGAGGAAAAGTAAAGTAAGTGTTAAGACGGTGAATTATCAAGTTCTAAAAAAGAAAGCCCATTGGGGTCTTAGAATAGATGATATGTAAACAAAAGATAATGAGTTATGAAATTGATTGTGCTACCTATGTAAAAAAAATCCAGATTTTTGGTTGGTTTCAATGGATTTCTTAAACCTATACCTTCCATTGGCTATTTGTGTCCAATGGTCAAGTTTAAATCAGCATTAGGGCTTTTTAGGAGTTTCTCCTGGTCCATCAGTTGTCAATGTCTTAGTCTAAACGAAGATAAATTGTTCTCTTTAGTTAGTTTTCCAATTCCAAACATCATCGGTTATAGTATTTGAGAGGAATCTAGATAGTTTTCCTTACGATGTCACGTAATAAAAATCTATTTAATCTTTAACTAGAGGAAGATCACACAATTCAATTTATAACCCAATCATATTTAAATCAAAGTATCAACATGGTCTAAGAACCCCAATTGTGTTCTACCAATCTAACTACTCATGTTTATGAATAAGACAAAAAGAATTAAATCAAGGGAGGAAGAAGAAAATGGAAACAAAAAATCCTCATCTGTCGAGTTTTGGATGACTAATTTTGATTCTGAACTCCTTTCTTGACTATGCTTTGAATTGCCTCTTGATGCTTCCCAATCTCTTCCTTCAACTCTTGATTGACTCTCCACGACTTGTGAATTTTGTGGAGAGGCAAGGGAATTGAAGTATTAGGCTCCAAAGACTAGCAAGGATTGTCACACTCCAAGCTACTCCATGTGCTCCTAGCCTAAGTGGAGGGCATGGTCGTGTTTTAAGCTGTGTTCCAGAAGAAATCCCTCTGTGATGTGTTTTTGGCTGTTTCTTGGTTAGAGATTGTTGCTTTGGCCATGTATGAAGGTGCATAAGATGTCTTTGTCATGTGGAGAGGTGTGTTCTAGAAGATTTAAGGCAACATGGTCATGTGGCAGGGTATGTTTTAGAAGAAAAGGTGCATTTTGAGGTGCTTTGAGCCTTTAAACACTTGGTTTTGGTCCATTTCTCTTCAAAACTGCTTTATACTTGGGAAAATATTTGATAACATGCATTCAAGTGAAAACATAGGTAATTATATGTAAAACACATAAAATATATCCCTCAAGTGGGTGAAAATTAGTAGATAAATATGTATAAATATGTACTTATCATAATACCCCACACTTAAGCTTTTGCTTAACCTCAAGCAAACTTATATTTAATTCATAAGAAACAATAATAGCTTTTCATAGTTTTTACAACTCTACAGTCTATGTAACTTAATGCTACATGAATCTTTAACCATGATTCTTGGTAATGCAGGCCCTTCATAAATAACATAGATAGTTAGATTAAATGCATTTCCTCAACAAGCAATTTGTAACACCCCCTAATTTCAATTAGTCTAAATTAATGTTCTTTAATTAATTGGATGAAATTACTTGTGTCATTTAACGTTATAATAAATGTGCTAAAAGATAATATTGCCAAAAATTGAGGAGCTTGATTAATTTTCCTTTTGATTAACCGAATTGTCAAGGAGAGAAGAGCACAACCAATTTAAGAAGCTTATGCATGTCAAAAAAAAATTTGGTGAAGGATAAAAGTCTTTAATTGTTTTATATATATTCACCCATTGCATGAAGTGGCAACAAAAGGAACCCCAAGTGTGCCTTACTTGCCATGCAAGTCTTGCATGAAGGAAGGGGCCTACATGAATCCTCTTCTTTCCCTCCTTTGGCACCACAAATGATGAAGTTCACATGCATACTAGGACAAGTGGCATGTGATGTAACACCCTTATCCAGTATTACAACTTAGCGTTGATAATATATGAAGTCGTTACATTTATTCTTGTCCTTATTTATTCACAATTAATATCTGAGCGTTCATTCCATCACCATATTAGTATTCAATTCTATAAATATAAATTCTTTGACTCAGATAAAACTTATAAGCACAGCGAAGGTAAAATATATTCTAACAGGAATGAAATGACTACGTTACAATATGTCTGTAAATACTAAAATACTTACCTTGTCAATCCTTTGGCCTAGAACTGCTCTAACTACATAGTCGCTGGCATTTCCCATTAGCTCAAAAGGTAATCCCCAATTAGGAGATATCATAATGGATACTGTGGTCAGTCTCTCTTTTAATAACTCAAATGCTTGCACACAGTTACTATCAAATTCAAAGGGTGTGTCTTTAGCAAGCAGCTGAGTCAATGGTCTGGCAATCTTAGAGAAGTCCTTGATAAATCTCCTATAAAATCCAGCATGTCCTAGGAAACTTCTTATGGCTTTCACAGAGTTAAATGTAACATCCGCTCTAATTATGATTAAAGAGATGTTTGATAATTGTTAATTTGATGTTTTATGCTTGTGTATGTTACACTGGTGCATATAGTAGCATTAGTATAAGGACCAACTTGAAAGAAATACAATTCCTTAGTTGAGAGTGAGGCTAAGGACCTAAGTGAAAAGGGAAAATGTATGGAAACTAAAGCTACAAAGTGGCCAGGGACTAGAATGCAATTTCTTAACTTTCTCATTAACCCTAGCTGCAGCCAAAACCCCCACACACTTTCACCATACCAGATTTTAGAGAGAGAAGCTGAAGGGGCGACTAGAGTGAGAAAGGGGCGAGCTAGGGCTTAAGGAGGGAATTTTACTGAGAAAGGAGCAGATTTGAGGCTAGGAATAAGCCCAATAGCAAGGGAGGATCATTTCTAACACATCAAACACACATTTTGTAAGAATCAAGGTAGCAATCCATCCTAAACCCCATTTTTGAAATATGCAGAAAACTTGCTGATAAATGCGATTTTTAAATGTTTCAAGTTATGTCTGGGGTTAAACCTACATTCTGTATATTTTTCTATTTCTATTGGATGTTGTGTTGCCGAATG
>JAVHNK010000048.1:0-14000 GCA_031216115.1 Senna siamea
TGAGTGAGTGATTGGTGTTACGGATCACACTCACAATATAGGCTTGATTCGGGTGATTAGTGTTACGGATCATACCCAACGATAAGAGAGGTATTCTCTCTAGACTACGTGCAATTAGAAGATGATTTAGATTTGGTTACAGTGAATTTGTAGCCAACGTGGATTGAGATACACAGGGCATGGGATTTTACTTGATTTTGGTGACTGATTTTCAAAGAAATTGATTTTATGATTTCGAGTACTTGCCGCGATTTCCATGTGTTTAAACCATTTTAAAGATAAGGTATTTCACTATTTTCGAACTGATTTTGGGAAGACGATTTTGGTATTCGCACTGCTGGGTATTCAACTGGTTTTCGAATGATAATTGAATTGTAAATTATTCTACTGGGATTCATATCTCATTAGGTTGTTTACTCAGATGAACAGGGACAGGGGGAGGAGCCCAGACGATAGCCGAGGCTGACTTGAGGATAGACCAGAGAATGATTAGCTTAAGCTTGAATCATTTGTATATATATACTTTGATGACACTGTTATTTATCAGATTCTGTTTCTTATGAATTCTGTATGGATTAGACTAAATGTACATATAACATTTCAGATAGTATACAAGGATTGTAGTGATGAATTGATGTTGCTGTGTATGGATTTATGTTAGTTATGTTTATTGCTGTTGTTGGAATGGCTGTTTGATTTTAACAGGTGATTTTTGTACTTGGGAATGTTCGAAATACAGAGGGAACTCTGCCGGATTCTCGGTAGAATTTACCACTGTAAACTTATGGATTTGAATTGAAATGTGTATGAATGTATGACGCGACATGCATATGAGTTTTGGATATTGAGTTTAATGATTGTACGCCGCATTGTATGGACATTAGTTTCATTCCAGAGTTATTATTGATGATGTATGTATTTGTATTTAGTTAGCTGCGTGTGAATCAGGGTTGTACGGAATCCGAATGGACAATGGGAAGTCTATTCGGGTTACGCTCAACCAGTAGCGATCCCCTGACGTTCCCACATACGGAATAATCATTTAGAATAATCCATATGCTTCGCTAATCGAGATAAGTATTGCGTATGACGTATTAGGGGGTCGTTACAATGTACATGTCTTGAAAATTCTAATGAGCTTCAAGAATAAATTTCCTTTTCCAGAAAAATAATCCTAATGTACATCTCTTTAAAATTCTAATGAGCTTCAAGAATAAATTTCCCTTTCTTGGAAAATAATACTAATGTACATCTCTTGAAAATTCTAATAAGCTTCAAGAATAAAATTCCCTTTCTTGAAAAATAATACTAATATACATGTCTTTAAAATTCTAATGAGCTTCAAGAATAAATTTCCCTTTCTTCAAAAAAAATACTAATGTACATCTCTTTAAAATTCTAATAAGCTTCAAGAATAAATTTCCCTTTCTTGAAAAATAAACCTAATGTACATCTCTTTAAAATTGTAACGAGCTTTAAGAATAAATTTCCCTTTCTTGAAAAATAATACTAATGTACATCTCTTTAAAATTCTAATAAGGTCGAAGAATAAATTTCCCTTTATTGAAAAATAATACTAATGTACATCTCTTGAAAATTCTAATAAGCTTCAAGAATAAAATTCCCTTTCTTGAAAAATAATACTAATATACATCTCTTTAAAATTCTAATGAGCTTCAAGAATAAATTTCCCTTTCTTGGAAAATAATACTAATGTACATCCCTTTAAAATTCTAATAAGCTTCAAGAATAAATTTTCCTTTCTTGAAAAATAATACTAATGTGCATCTCTTTAAAATTCTAATCAGATTCAAGAATCAATTTCACTTTCTTGAAAAATAATACTAATGTGTATCTCTTGAAAATTCTAATAAGCTTCAAGAATAAAATTCCCTTTCTTGAAAAATAATACTAATATACATCTCTTTAAAATTCTAATGAGCTTCAAGAATAAATTTCCCTTTTTTGGAAAATAATACTAATATACATCTCTTTAAAATTCTAATAAGCTTCAAGAATAAATTTCCCTTTCTTGAAAAACAATACCAATGTGCATCTCTTTAAAATTCTAATGAGCTTCAAGAAAAAATTTTCCTTTCTTAGAAAATAATACTAATGTACATCTCTTTAAAATTCTAATAAGCTTCGACAATAAATTTTCCTTTCTTGAAAAATAATACTAATGTACATTTCTTTAAAATTCTACTGACCTTCAAGAATAAATTTCCCTTTCCTGAAAAATAAACCTAATGTACATCTCTTTAAAATTGTAACGAGCTTCAAGAATAAATTTCCCTTTCTTGAAAAATAATACTAATGTACATCTCTTGAAAATTCTAATAAGCTTCAAGAATAAAATTCCCTTTCTTGAAAAATAATACTAATATACATCTCTTTAAAATTCTAATAAGCTTCAAGAATAAAATTCCCTTTCTTGAAAAATAATACTAATATACATCTCTTTAAAATGCTAATGAGCTTCAAGAATAAATTTCCCTTTCTTGGAAAATAATACTAATGTACATCTCTTTAAAATTCTAATAAGCTTCAAGAATAAATTTCCCTTTCTTGAAAAACAATACCAATGTGCATCTCTTAAAAATTCTAATAAGCTTCAAGAATAAAATTCCCTTTCTTGAAAAATAATACTAATATACATCTCTTTAAAATTCTAATGAGCTTGAAGAATAAATTTCCCTTTCTTGGAAAATAATACTAATGTACATCTCTTTAAAATTCTAATACGCTTCAAGAATAAATTTCCCTTTCTTGAAAAACAATACCAATGTGCATCTCTTTAAAATTCTAATAAGATTCAAGTATCAATTTCACTTTCTTGAAAAATAATACTAATGTGCATCTCTTTACAATTCTAATAAGCTTCAAGAATAAATTTCCCTTTCTTGAAAAATAATACTAATGTGCATCTCTTTAAAATTCTAATAAGATTCAAGAATCAATTTCACTTTCTTGAAAAATAATACTAATGTGCATCTCTTGAAAATTCTAATGAGCTTCAAGAATAAATTTCCCTTTCTTGGAAAATAAACTTAATGTACATCTCTTTAAAATTCTAATAAGCTTCGAGAATAAATTTTCCTTTCTTGAAAAATAATACTAATGTACATCTCTTGAAAATTCTAATAAGCTTCAAGAATAAAATTCCCTTTCCTGAAAAATAAACCTAATGTACATCTCTTTAAAATTGTAACGAGCTTCAAGAAAAAATTTCCCTTTCTTGGAAAATAATACTAATGTACATCTCTTGAAAATTCTAATAAGCTTCGACAATAAATTTCCCTTTCTTGAAAAATAATACTAATATACATCTCTTTAAAATGCTAATGAGCTTCAAGAATAAATTTTCCTTTATTGAAAAATAACACTAATGTACATCTCTTTAAAATTCTAATAAGGTCGAAGTATAAATTTCCCTTTCTTGAAAAATAATACTACTGTACATCACTTGAAAATTCTAATAAGCTTCAAGAATAAAATTCCCTTTCTTGCAAAATAATAATAATATACATCTCTTTAAAATTATAATGAGCTTCAAGAATAAATTTCCCTTTCTTGAAAAATTATACTAATGTACATCTCTTTAAAATTCTCATAAGGTCGAAGAATAAATTTCCCTTTCTTGAAAAACAATACCAATGTGCATCTCTTAAAAATTCTAATAAGCTTCAAGAATAAAATTCCCTTTCTTGAAAAATAATACTAATATACATCTCTTTAAAATTCTAATGAGCTTGAAGAATAAATTTCCCTTTCTTGGAAAATAATACTAATGTACATCTCTTTAAAATTCTAATACGCTTCAAGAATAAATTTCCCTTTCTTGAAAAACAATACCAATGTGCATCTCTTTAAAATTCTAATAAGATTCAAGTATCAATTTCACTTTCTTGAAAAATAATACTAATGTGCATCTCTTTACAATTCTAATAAGCTTCAAGAATAAATTTCCCTTTCTTGAAAAATAATACTAATGTGCATCTCTTTAAAATTCTAATAAGATTCAAGAATCAATTTCACTTTCTTGAAAAATAATACTAATGTGCATCTCTTGAAAATTCTAATGAGCTTCAAGAATAAATTTCCCTTTCTTGGAAAATAAACTTAATGTACATCTCTTTAAAATTCTAATAAGCTTCGAGAATAAATTTTCCTTTCTTGAAAAATAATACTAATGTACATCTCTTGAAAATTCTAATAAGCTTCAAGAATAAAATTCCCTTTCCTGAAAAATAAACCTAATGTACATCTCTTTAAAATTGTAACGAGCTTCAAGAAAAAATTTCCCTTTCTTGGAAAATAATACTAATGTACATCTCTTGAAAATTCTAATAAGCTTCGACAATAAATTTCCCTTTCTTGAAAAATAATACTAATATACATCTCTTTAAAATGCTAATGAGCTTCAAGAATAAATTTTCCTTTATTGAAAAATAACACTAATGTACATCTCTTTAAAATTCTAATAAGGTCGAAGTATAAATTTCCCTTTCTTGAAAAATAATACTACTGTACATCACTTGAAAATTCTAATAAGCTTCAAGAATAAAATTCCATTTCTTGCAAAATAATAATAATATACATCTCTTTAAAATTATAATGAGCTTCAAGAATAAATTTCCCTTTCTTGAAAAATTATACTAATGTACATCTCTTTAAAATTCTCATAAGGTCGAAGAATAAATTTCCCTTTCTTGAAAAATAATACAAATGTACATCTCTTGAAAATTCTAATGAGCTTCAAGAATAAAATTTCCTTTCTTGAAAAATAATACTAATATACATCTCTTTAAAATACTAATGAGCTTCAAGAATAAATTACCCTTTCTTGTGAAATAATACTAATGTACATCTCTTTAAAATTCCAATAAGCTTCAAGAATAAATTTCCCTTTCTTGCAAAATAATAATAATATACATCTCTTTAAAATTATAATGAGCTTCAAGAATAAATTTTCCTTTCTTGAAAAATAATACTAATGTGCATCTCTTTAAAATTATAATAAGATTCAAGAATAAATTTTCCTTTCTTGAAAAATAATACTAATGTACATCTCTTGAAAATTCTAATAAGCTTCAAAAATAAAATTCCCTTTCTTGAAAAATAATACTAATATACATCTCTTTAAAATTCTAATGAGCTTCAAGAATAAATTTCCCTTTCTTGGAAAATAATATTAATGTACATCTCTTTAAAATTCTAATAAGCTTCAAGAATAAATTTCCCTTTCTTGAAAAACAATACTAATGTGCATCTCTTTAAAATTCTAATAAGATTCAAGAATCAATTTCACTTTCTTGAAAAATAATACTAATGTGCATCTCTTTAAAATTCTAATGAGCTTCAAGAATAAATTTCCCTTTCTTGGAAAATAATACTAATGTACATCTCTTTAAAATTCTAATAAGCTTCGACAATAAATTTTCCTTTCTTGAAAAATAATACTAATGTACATCTCTTTAAAATTCTAATGAGCTTCAAGAATAAATTTCCCTTTCTTGGAAAATAATACTAATGTACATCTCTTTAAAATTCTAATAAGCTTCGACAATAAATTTTCCTTTCTTGAAAAATAATACTAATGTACATCTATTTAAAATTCTAATGAGCTTCAAGAATAAATTTCCCTTTCTTGAAAAATAAACCTAATGTACATCTCTTTAAAATTTTAACGAGCTTCAAGAATAAATTTCCCTTTCTTGAAAAATAATACTAATGTACATCTCTTGAAAATTCTAATAGGGTTGAAGAATAAATTTCCCTTTCTTGAAAAATAATACTAATGTACACCTCTTAAAAATTCTAATAAGCTTCAAGAATAAATTTCCCTTTCTTGAAAAATAATACTAATATACATCTCTTTAAAATTCTAATGAGCTTCAAGAATAAATGTCCCTTTCTTGGAAAATAATACTAATGTACATCTCTTTAAAATTCTAATAAGCTTCAAGAATAAATTTTCCTTTCTTGAAAAATAATACTAATGTACATCTCTTTAAAATTCTAATGAGCTTCAAGAATAAATTTTCCTTTCTTGAAAAATAATACTAATGTGCATCTCTTTAAAATTATAATAAGATTCAAGAATAAATTTTCCTTTCTTGAAAAATAATACTAATGTACATCTCTTGAAAATTCTAATAAGCTTCAAAAATAAAATTCCCTTTCTTGAAAAATAATACTAATATACATCTCTTTAAAATTCTAATGAGCTTCAAGAATAAATTTCCCTTTCTTGGAAAATAATACTAATGTACATCTCTTTAAAATTCTAATAAGCTTCAAGAATAAATTTCCCTTTCTTGAAAAACAATACTAATGTGCATCTCTTTAAAATTCTAATAAGATTCAAGAATCAATTTCACTTTCTTGAAAAATAATACTAATGTGCATCTCTTTAAAATTCTAATGAGCTTCAAGAATAAATTTCCCTTTCTTGGAAAATAATACTAATGTACATCTCTTTAAAATTCTAATAAGCTTCAACAATAAATTTTCCTTTCTTGAAAAATAATACTAATGTACATCTCTTTAAAATTCTAATGAGCTTCAAGAATAAATTTCCCTTTCTTGGAAAATAATACTAATGTACATCTCTTTAAAATTCTAATGAGCTTCAAGAATAAATTTCCCTTTCTTGGAAAATAATACTAATGTACATCTCTTTAAAATTCTAATAAGCTTCAAGAATAAATTTCCCTTTCTTGAAAAACAATACTAATGTGCATCTCTTTAAAATTCTAATAAGATTCAAGAATCAATTTCACTTTCTTGAAAAATAATACTAATGTGCATCTCTTTAAAATTCTAATGAGCTTCAAGAATAAATTTCCCTTTCTTGGAAAATAATACTAATGTACATCTCTTTAAAATTCTAATAAGCTTCGACAATAAATTTTCCTTTCTTGAAAAATAATACTAATGTACATATCTTTAAAATTCTAATGAGCTTCAAGAATAAATTTCCCTTTCTTGGAAAATAATACTAATGTACATCTCTTTAAAATTCTAATAAGCTTCGACAATAAATTTCCCTTTCTTGAAAAATAAACGTAATGTACATCTCTTTAAAATTGTAACGAGCTTCAAGAATAAATTTTCCTTTATTGAAAAATAACACTAATGTACATCTCTTTAAAATTCTAATAAGGTCGAAGTATCAATTTCCCTTTCTTGAAAAATAATACTACTGTACATCACTTGAAAATTCTAATAAGCTTCAAGAATAAAATTCCCTTTCTTGCAAAATAATAATAATATACATCTCTTTAAAATTATAATGAGCTTCAAGAATAAATTTCCCTTTCTTGAAAAATTATACTAATGTACATCTCTTTAAAATTCTCATAAGGTCGAAGAATAAATTTCCCTTTCTTGAAAAATAATACAAATGTACATCTCTTGAAAATTCTAATGAGCTTCAAGAATAAAATTTCCTTTCTTGAAAAATAATACTAATATACATCTCTTTAAAATACTAATGAGCTTCAAGAATAAATTACCCTTTCTTGTGAAATAATACTAATATACATCTCTTTAAAATTCCAATAAGCTTCAAGAATAAATTTCCCTTTCTTGCAAAATAATAATAATATACATCTCTTTAAAATTATAATGAGCTTCAAGAATAAATTTTCCTTTCTTGAAAAATAATACTAATGTGCATCTCTTTAAAATTATAATAAGATTCAAGAATAAATTTTCCTTTCTTGAAAAATAATACTAATGTACATCTCTTGAAAATTCTAATAAGCTTCAAAAATAAAATTCCCTTTCTTGAAAAATAATACTAATATACATCTCTTTAAAATTCTAATGAGCTTCAAGAATAAATTTCCCTTTCTTGGAAAATAATACTAATGTACATCTCTTTAAAATTCTAATAAGCTTCAAGAATAAATTTCCCTTTCTTGAAAAACAATACTAATGTGCATCTCTTTAAAATTCTAATAAGATTCAAGAATCAATTTCACTTTCATGAAAAATAATACTAATGTGCATCTCTTTAAAATTCTAATGAGCTTCAAGAATAAATTTCCCTTTCTTGGAAAATAATACTAATGTACATCTCTTTAAAATTCTAATAAGCTTCGACAATAAATTTTCCTTTCTTGAAAAATAATACTAATGTACATCTCTTTAAAATTCTAATGAGCTTCAAGAATAAATTTCCCTTTCTTGGAAAATAATACTAATGTACATCTCTTTAAAATTCTAATAAGCTTCGACAATAAATTTTCCTTTCTTGAAAAATAATACTAATGTACATCTATTTAAAATTCTAATGAGCTTCAAGAATAGATTTCCTTTCTTGAAAAAATAAACCTAATGTACATCTCTTTAAAATTTTAACGAGCTTCAAGAATAAATTTCCCTTTCTTGAAAAATAATACTAATGTACATCTCTTGAAAATTCTAATAGGGTTGAAGAATAAATTTCCCTTTCTTGAAAAATAATACTAATGTACACCTCTTAAAAATTCTAATAAGCTTCAAGAATAAATTTCCCTTTCTTGAAAAATAATACTAATATACATCTCTTTAAAATTCTAATGAGCTTCAAGAATAAATGTCCCTTTCTTGGAAAATAATACTAATGTACATCTCTTTAAAATTCTAATAAGCTTCAAGAATAAATTTTCCTTTCTTGAAAAATAATACTAATGTACATCTCTTTAAAATTCTAATGAGCTTCAAGAATAAATTTTCCTTTCTTGAAAAATAATACTAATGTGCATCTCTTTAAAATTATAATAAGATTCAAGAATAAATTTTCCTTTCTTGAAAAATAATACTAATGTACATCTCTTGAAAATTCTAATAAGCTTCAAAATAAAATTCCCTTTCTTGAAAAATAATACTAATATACATCTCTTTAAAATTCTAATGAGCTTCAAGAATAAATTTCCCTTTCTTGGAAAATAATACTAATGTACATCTCTTTAAAATTCTAATAAGCTTCAAGAATAAATTTCCCTTTCTTGAAAAACAATACTAATGTGCATCTCTTTAAAATTCTAATAAGATTCAAGAATCAATTTCACTTTCTTGAAAAATAATACTAATGTGCATCTCTTTAAAATTCTAATGAGCTTCAAGAATAAATTTCCCTTTCTTGGAAAATAATACTAATGTACATCTCTTTAAAATTCTAATAAGCTTCAACAATAAATTTTCCTTTCTTGAAAAATAATACTAATGTACATCTCTTTAAAATTCTAATGAGCTTCAAGAATAAATTTCCCTTTCTTGGAAAATAATACTAATGTACATCTCTTTAAAATTCTAATAAGCTTCGACAATAAATTTTCCTTTCTTGAAAAATAATACTAATGTACATCTCTTTAAAATTCGAATGAGCTTCAAGAAAAAATTTCCCTTTCTTGAAAAATAATACTAATGTACATCTCTTGAAAATTCTAATAAGCTTCAAAAATAAAATTCCCTTTCTTGAAAAATAATACTAATATACATCACTTGAAAATTCTAATAAGCTTCAAGAATAAATTTCCCTTTCTTGCAAAATAATAATAATATACATCTCTTTAAAATTATAATGAGCTTCAAGAATAGATTTCCCTTTCTTGAAAAATTATACTAATGTACATCTCTTTAAAATTCTCATAAGGTCGAAGAATAAATTTCCCTTTCTTGAAAAATAATACAAATGTACATCTCTTGAAAATTCTAATGAGCTTCAAGAATAAAATTTCCTTTCTTGAAAAATAATACTAATATACATCTCTTTAAAATACTAATGAGCTTCAAGAATAAATTACCCTTTCTTGTGAAATAATACTAATGTACATCTCTTTAAAATTCCAATAAGCTTCAAGAATAAATTTCCCTTTCTTGCAAAATAATAATAATATACATCTCTTTAAAATTATAATGAGCTTCAAGAATAAATTTTCCTTTCTTGAAAAATAATACTAATGTGCATCTCTTTAAAATTATAATGAGCTTCAAGAATAAATTTCCCTTTCTTGAAAAATAAACCTAATGTACATCTCTTTAAAATTTTAACGAGCTTCAAGAATAAATTTCCCTTTCTTGAAAAATAATACTAATGTACATCTCTTGAAAATTCTAATAGGGTTGAAGAATAAATTTCCCTTTCTTGAAAAATAATACTAATGTACACCTCTTAAAAATTCTAATAAGCTTCAAGAATAAATTTCCCTTTCTTGAAAAATAATACTAATATACATCTCTTTAAAATTCTAATGAGCTTCAAGAATAAATGTCCCTTTCTTGGAAAATAATACTAATGTACATCTCTTTAAAATTCTAATAAGCTTCAAGAATAAATTTTCCTTTCTTGAAAAATAATACTAATGTACATCTCTTTAAAATTCTAATAAGCTTCGACAATAAATTTTCCTTTCTTGAAAAATAATACTAATGTACATCTCTTTAAAATTCAAATGAGGTTCAAGAATAAATTTTCCTTTCTTGAAAAATAAACCTAATGTACATCTCTTTAAAATTTTAACGAGCTTCAAGAATAAATTTCCCTTTCTTGAAAAATAATACTAATGTACATCTCTTGAAAATTCTAATAGGGTTGAAGAATAAATTTCCCTTTCTTGAAAAATAATACTAATATACATCTCTTTAAAATTCTAATGAGCTTCAAGAATAAATGTCCCTTTCTGGGAAAATAATACTAATGTACATCTCTTTAAAATTCTAAAGAGCTTCAAGAATAAATGTCCCTTTCTTGGAAAATGATACTAATATACATCTCTTTAAAATTCTAATAAGCTTCAAGAATAAATTTTCCTTTCTTCAAAAATAAACGTAATGTACATCTCTTTAAAATTGTAACGAGCTTCAAGAATAAATTTCCCTTTATTTAAAATTCTAATCAGCTTCAAGAATAAAATTTCCTTTCTTGAAAAATAATACTAATGTACATCTTTTTAAAATTCTAATAAGCTTCAAGAATAAATTTCCCTTTCTTGAAAAATAATACTAATGTGCATCTCTTTAAAATTCTAATAAGATTCAAGAATCAATATCACTTTCTTGAAAAATAATACTAATGTACATCTTTTTAAAATTCTAATAAGCTTCAAGAATAAATTTCCCTTTCTTGAAAAATAATACTAATGTGCATCTCTTTAAAATTCTAATAAGATTCAAGAATCAATATCACTTTCTTGAAAAATAATACTAATGTGCATCTCTTTAAAATTCTTATGAGCTTCAAGAATAAATTTCCCTTTCTTGAAAAATAATACTAATGTACACCTCTTTAAAATTCTAATAAGCTTCAAGAATAAATGTCCCTTTCTTGGAAAATAATACTAATGTACATCTCTTTAAAATTCTAATAAGATTCAAGAATCAATTTCACTTTCTTGAAAAATAATACTAATGTGCATCTCTTTAAAATTCTAATGAGCTTCAAGAATAAATTTCCCTTTCTTGAAAAATAATACTAATGTACATCTCTTTAAAATTCTAATAAACTTCGACAATAAATTTTCCTTTCTTAAAAAATAATACTAATGTACATTTCTTTAAAATTCTAATGAGTTTCAAGAATAAATTTCCCTTTCTTGAAAAATAAACCTAATGTACATCTCTTTAAAATTGTAACGAGCTTGAAGAATAAATTTTCCTTTCTTGAAAAATAATACTAATGTACATCTCCTGAAAATTCTAATAGGGTTGAACAATAAATTTTCCTTTCTTGAAAAATAATACTAATATACATCTCTTTAAAATTCTAATGAGCTTCAAGAATAAAATTCCCTTTCTTGAAAAATAATACTAATATACATCTCTTTAAAATTCAAATGAGCTTCAAGAATAAATTTCCCTTTCTTGGAAAATAATTCTAATGTACATCTCTTTAAATTCTAATAATCTTCAAGAATAAATTTTCCTTGCTTGAAAAATAATATTAATGTGCATCTCTTTAAAATTCTAATAAGATTCAAGAATCAATTTCACTTTCTTGAAAAATAATACTAATGTGCATCTCTTTAAAATTCTAATGAGCTTCAAGAATAAATTTCCCTTTCTTGGAAAATAAACTTCATGTACATATCTTTAAAATTCTAATAAGCTTCAAGAATAAATTTTCCTTTCTTGAAAAATAATACTAATGTACATCTCTTTAAAATTCTAATGAGCTTCAAGAATAAATTTCCCTTTCTTGAAAAATAAACCTAATGTACATCTCTTTAAAATTGTAACGAGCTTCAAGAATAAATTTTCCTTTCTTGAAAAATAATACTAATATACATCTCTTTAAAATTCTAATCAGCTTCAAGAATAAAATTTCCTTTCTTGAAAAATAATACTAATATACATCTCATTAAAATACTAATGAGCTTCAAGAATAAATTTCCCTTTGTTGGAAAATAATACTAATGTGCATTTCTTTAAAATTCTAATGAGCTTCAAGAATAAATTTCCCTTTCTTGAAAAATAAACCTCATGTACATCTCTTTAAAATTTTAACGAGCTTCAAGAATAAATTTCCCTTTCTTGAAAAATAATACTAATGTACATCTCTTGAAAATTCTAATAGGGTTGAAGAATAAATTTCCCTTTCTTGAAAAATAATACTAATGTACACCTCTTTAAAATTCTAATAAGCTTCAAGAATAAATGTCCCTTTCTTGGAAAATAATACTAATGTACATCTCTTTAAAATTCTAATAAGCTTCAAGAATAAATGTCCCTTTCTTGGAAAATAATACTAATGTGCATCTCTTGAAAATTCTAATAGGGTTGAACAATAAATTTTCCTTTCTTGAAAAATAATACTAATATACATCTCTTTAAAATTCTAAAGAGCTTCAAGATTAAAATTCCCTTTCTTGAAAAATAATACTAATATACCTCTCTTTAAAATTCTAATGAGCTTCAAGAATAAATTTCCCTTTCTTGGAAAATAATACTAATGTACATCTCTTTAAAATTCTAATAAGCTTCAAGAATAAATTTCCCTTTCTAGAAAAATAATACTAATGTGCATCTCTTTAAAATTCTAATGAGCTTCAAGAATAAATTTCCCTTTCTTGGAAAATAAACTTCATGTACATCTCTTTAAAATTCTAATAAGCTTCAAGAATAAATTTTCCTTTCTTGAAAAATAATGCTAATGTACATCTCTTGAAAATTCTAATGAGCTTCAAGAATAAATTTCCCTTTCTTGAAAAATAAACCTAATGTACATCTCTTTAAAATTGTAACGAGCTTCAAGAATAAATTTCCCTTTCTTGAAAAATAATACTAATGTGCATTTCTTTAAAATTCTAATGAGCTTCAAGAATAAATTTCCCTTTCTTGAAAAATAAACCTAATGTACATCTCTTTAAAATTGTAACGAGCTTCAAGAATAAATTTTCCTTTCTTGAAAAATAATACTAATGTACATCTCTTGAAAATTCTAATAGGGTTGAACAATAAATTTTCCTTTCTTGAAAAATAATACTAATATACATCTCTTTAAAATTCTAATGAGCTTCAAGAATAAAATTTCCTTTCTTGAAAAATAATACTAATATACATCTCATTAAAATACTAATGAGCTTCAAGAATAAATTTCCCTTTGTTGGAAAATAATACTAATGTGCATTTCTTTAAAATTCTAATGAGCTTCAAGAATAAATTTCCCTTTCTTGAAAAATAAACCTCATGTACATCTCTTTAAAATTTTAACGAGCTTCAAGAATAAATTTCCCTTTCTTGAAAAATAATACTAATGTACATCTCTTGAAAATTCTAATAGGGTTGAAGAATAAATTTCCCTTTCTTGAAAAATAATACTAATGTACACCTCTTTAAAATTCTAATAAGCTTCAAGAATAAATTTCCCTTTCTTGAAAAATAATACTAATATACATCTCTTTAAAATTCTAATGAGCCTCAAGAATAAATGTCCCTTTCTTGGAAAATAATACTAATGTACATCTCTTTAAAATTCTAAAAAGCTTCAAGAATAAATTTTCCTTTCTTGA
>JAVHNK010000049.1:0-25000 GCA_031216115.1 Senna siamea
TTAATGTACATCTCTTTAAAATTCTAATAAGCTTCAAGAATAAATTCTCCTTTCTTGAAAAATAATACTAATGTACATCTCTTGAAAATTCTAATAAGCTTCAAAAATAAAATTCCCTTTCTTGAAAAATAATACTTGTAACAACGGAAAAGATTCGAAAGAGTTTTTAAAGGATTTTAAAAGATAAAACTTGATTTTAACCCTAATCCCAAACAAACGAAGACTGACACGTATTTCGAGGATAATGACTGGACATAGAAGGTCCTTTGAAGCCAGAAACACAATCAAACAGAAAGAAATGTAATCCGGCGATCAGAAACTAACGGAAGGAGTTTCGTGCGTCACTTTCGTTGACGGAGGCCAAGACTTTTGCATGGAAATGCGTGCCAACGTCTGGAAGGATGTCGACACCCTAAAAGATCCCCGGGTGGCCTGGGAAAAGTCGGGATCGCCCCTGGAGGCTTTAAATTATGCAAACTCCTGCTATTTCTCCCATTTCACTCTCTCTCCTCACCACACTCTCTCTCTCTTCTCTCTTTTCTCTCTCCACCTTCCTCCACCGTGAACGGCCACCACAGCCACCGTGGGCCGCCACCAAGGGTACCAACCGGCCTCTCATCGCCCACAACCACCCGCAACCAACCCCCGCCACCAACGGCCGCCGGAGACGCCGGAAAAATGTCGTTTTTCCCCTCCATCGCGGGAAATTTCCCCAGCCCGATTCGCCGCCGTCCGACGCCGTTGACCCTCACCGCCCCCACCACCGTGTAGCCCAGAGCCGCCACCGCCTCCGATGGCTCGGCCGTCGAAGGAGGCGGACACACCGGATCGAGGCAAAACGCCGTCCGCCGTGCGAGACGCTTTGTGGCCGAAAAACACCGCCCAAACGGCCGTGAACCGCCGTGCGACCACCGTATTCGCACTCCTGAGCTTGCGGGCTTCACCGTGGTGTGATTTTCGAGACAAACCGCACCTCACCGAAATGCGCCACCGTGCGCCGCCGTGCGCCGCCGTGTTCCACCGTGCCGGAGTTTCTGGACTTGCATCCCAAGAAACTGAGATCACCGGGACGTAGAATTCCATAATCCGAGCACAGTGGTAAGGTCCGTTTTCCCAAAAACTAATGTTATATGACTAAAATGGTCTGCGAACGTAATTAGGCAATTAATTAACCTAGGTAACTGTGTAACCGGGTTTAGGATTGAAAATTGGATGACGTGACGAATCTAAATATTCAATTTCATGTCCAGGGAATTAATTGGGCTCAGAAACCGAGATTTCGCGGAGTCCTGACTTGAATTGAAGCGACCGAAGACCAGGTAAGATAATTTACACTTCCCGAACCCTAGAATTGATTTAGTGAATACTGGTGATTTAGGCGACTTGTATGGAATTGCGTCTTTGCTTTCAATGGGATAAAATTGCATGCTGTGTCTTTGAAAACCCTAATTGCATGTTAGACACCTTGTTTATCGAGTTTAGATGCCTTTAGGACGGATTTACTTAGGGTTGGGTACTTGATAGCCGGTATGGGACGGCCGTTAAGTATTCCTCGTACAGGAAGTTTTTAAACGAAACTATTTTTATCAGTTGCTTTGTCTTAGGAGTTAGGGATTACGCGTTAAACCAGGACGACCCTAAGAAAGGTTTAGGGAGTATAAGGGTGGATAACCTACACGGGGAAACGTTGTGATTTAGGCGTGATACCCTAGAACCCTGAGGAATAGCCGACCGAGTGCATGTGAGTTCGAATAGACTGTATGAGGATGAGAATTAGCGTATGTGCACATGCTAGGGGACGCCCTAGATGTTGATTCTCACCCGGTCCTTGAGTGAGTGATTGGTGTTACGGATCACACTCACAATATAGGCTTGATTCGGGTGATTGGTGTTACGGATCACACCCAACGATAAGAGAGGTATTCTCTCTAGACTACGTGCAATTAGAAGATGATTTAGATTCGGTTCTGATGGATTTGTAACCAGCGTGGATTGAGATACACAGGCATGGGATTTCATTTGATTTTTATGGTGATTTTAAAAGAAATGGATTTCTGATTGTGATATATTGCCGCAATTTCCATGTGTTTAAGCGATTTTAAAGATAAGGTATTCCAATTGTTTTGGTGATTTCGGGAAGATGATTTCGGTGTTCGCACCGCTGAGTATTCAACTGGTTTTTGAATGATATTTAAATTGTAAATTATTCTACTGGGATTCATATCTCATTAGGTTGTGTACTCGGATGAGCGAGGGACGAGCGGGAGCCAGGCGATAGCCGAAGCGGACTTGAGGATAGACAGAGGAATATTTAGCTTAGGCTTGAATCGTTTGTACATATACTTTGATGACACTTAATTATCGATTTTGTTTCTTGTAACTTATGTATGGACTAGGCTGAATGTATATATGGCGTTTGAGGCGGTATGTATGGATTGTAGCGATGAATTAATGTTCACGGTGTATGGATTTATATTAGTATGTTTATCTTTGTTGTTGGACCTGGTTGTTACGTTTTAAGCGGTGATTACGTACTTGGGATATGACCAAATTACAGAGGAAACTCTGCCAGATTTTCGGTAGAACTTACAGCCGTAAACTTATGGATTTGAATTGAAATGTGTATGAATGTATAATGAGACATGCATATCAGTTTTAGATTTCATTCCAGAGTTATTATTGATGATATATGTATGTGTATTTAGTTAGGCTGCGTGTGAATCGGGGTTGAGCGGAATCAATGGATAACGGAGAATCTATTTGGGTTCACGCTCAACGAAGATGCGATCCTAACGTTCCCACATAGGGAATAAACATTCAGAATGCCACATATGCTTCCGCTAATCAGACGAGCATCGCGTATGACGTATTAGGGGGTCGTTACAATTATGGTATCGAGCCTGTTTGTCGGATCTTACGGTTTAGTGGACTTAGGACTTTAAATCTTCGGACTTGCAGCTTTAGGATTTTGATTGATTTGACTCTGGCATGATAGGACCTGATTTGAATTGATAATGAACGGAATGATTTTGATGTACTTCTGTTAATTATTGCTGTGTGACTGATCTGTTTGTTTCTGTATCAGATAAACATGGCAGAATCTAGCAGGGCGCCACACGTAGGCCTAGGGAAGGCGAAGGCACGAAGCGAGTGCGTCGAGTAGTGGTAGCATGGAGACTGAGGTTGACATGCGTGAGATGATGGAATCTATCAGATTAATGGCCGATGCCATGAGAGACCAGGCCACTACCAGTGCCAATGCAATGAGACAGCAGCAGGATGATAGACAGACGAGAAACGACGGAGCCACCCAGCGGTGAATCCACTATATCGTGGATGGATTGAATTCCGGAGAAGCGGTCCATCTCCGTTCCACAGTGCCTCCGAACCATTTCTTTGTGGAAGCATGGATAAAAGGAATTGAAAAGATTTTTAGGTTGTTGCGGTCGGCGAAGAAACGAGAAAGTCACATATGCAACATATATCTTTGAAGGACGGCGAACTTTGGTGGACGGATGCCAAAGAATTGATGGAGAGCCGAGGCATCTCACTTACTTGGGAATCTTTCAAGAGAGTCTTCCTGGATCAGTATATCCCTGAGAGTGTAAAACAGGCAAAGGAAGCACAGTTCCGGAAGCTCACCCAGGGAGGCAGGCCGTTTGATGAGTATCTGAAACAGTTTGAGGAATTATCAAGGTACTCTGCCTGCGAATGCATTACGATGAGGCTTGAAGCGAAACAACTAGAAGAAGGCCTCGATCTACCTATGAAGACTTCGGTTGGCTACCCCGAGATTCGAGACTTTGCCACACCGTGAATAAGTGCATTACGAGCAGAATTTAGAGCAACAGGCTCAGAATATGACACAGCGTACAGGGAACCGGCCCAGACAGGCGCCCAGAAATCTGAATGTAAGAAGCGGTATGTTTAAACCGCAACCAAGGGCTTCTAGTAGCAGTGGGAGGCGGCGATAATACTCTTTGTCGAAGTGTGGCACGGACATCCAAATCAACCTGCGGCATCGGACTCCCCTCGGTGTTATAGATGTGGTGGCACTGGACACATGGCCAGATACTGCCCTTCCACGGGTAATCAACCGACATCCGTAGCCGAAGACCACAAGCTCCAGGGAGAGTTTTTACCATGAATACTGCCAGCGTCGACAGGTCCTCGGGCTTGATGCAGGGTAGAGGTAAAATTTATAATTTTTCTTTGATAGTATTGTTTGATTCGGGTGCTACGCACTCCTTTATTGCTGATGCATGCGTAGAACGAATGAGATTACCTGTTCAAACCTTGCCCTGTGACCTATATATATCCACACCCTTGGGAGAAGCCACTATGTCCCCACGAATATGCCTAAATTGCCCTTTAACCATTGAAGATACTTTGTTTCTTGTGGACTTAGTGTGTATACCATTGTCAGGGATCGACGTTATTTTGGGAATGGATTGGTTGACTAGGAATCGGGTCTTGTTGAATTGTTCCGAAGGGACAATTACTTATCTAGATAACGTACCTGTGCGTGGTAATGACAGAGCTTGTGAGATAGGTGATATGTCCCTCAATCTCTCTGAGGTAGAATTACAGGATAGATTAAGTCAAATCCCAATTGTTAGTAACTTTCCGGAGGTATTTCCTTTGGAAATTTGTAAGCTGCCACCACCTAGAGAGATAGAATTCACTATTGACCTAATTCCGGGAGCGGGTCCAATAGCTATGACCCCGTATCGTATGGCCCCCGCAGAATTGAGAGAATTAAAAGTCCAAATCGAAGACATGTTGGAGAAGGGGTTCGTTAGGCCAAGTGTATCACTATGGGGAGCTCCGGTCTTATTCGTAAAGAAGAAAGAGCGGGAGTTTAAGGCTGTGTATTGATTACCGAGCAATTGAATAAGGTGACCATTAAGAACAAATACCCATTGCCACGTATTGATGATTTGTTTGATCGATTTGCAAAAGCGCGACTGTATTTTCTAAAAATAGATTTAAGGTCGAGGATACCACCAGTTAGGGTTAGAGAGGAGGATATTCCCAAGACGGCATTTAGGGCGAGATCGGCCACTATGAGTTCTTAGTGATGCCGTTTGGATTGACGAATGCACCATTGTCTTTATGGATTATATGAACAGAATTTTCAGACCCTATTTAGATCAATTTGTTGTGGTATTCATTGACGATATCTTAGTATATTCCAAGACTCACGAAGAGCATGCCCAGCATCTTAACACGGTGTTACGAATCTTGAAGAGAAACAACTGTATGCAAAGCTGAGAAATGTGAGTTTTGGTTAGAAGAAGTGAAATTTTTAGGACATGTGGTAAATGGAAAAGGGATAGCGGTCGACCCAAAGAAAATTAAAGCAGTATTAGATTGGGATCGACCTAGAACGGTCACCGAGATTAGGAGTTTCTTGGGTTTAGCCAGTTATTATCAGAAATTCATTCAAGGATTTTCACAGATAGCTGTGCCATTGACCCGGTTAACTCGGAAAGGGGTAGACTTTGAATGGAGCGAACGGTGTGAGACTAGTTTTCAGATTCTGAAAGAGAAATTGACCACCGCTCCTGTATTAATTATTCCGAGACCCCTAGAACCCTTTCTCAGATACACAGATGCATCTTTGAGAGGCCTAGGTTGTGTTTTGATGCAGGATGGGAAAGTTGTGGCTTATGCATCGCGACAATTGAAACCTGCAGAGGAGAACTATCCCACCCATGACTTAGAATTAGTCATTGCCAGTTGTGTTTGCCCTAAAGATTTGGAGACATTACCGTATGGCGCAGTATTCGAGGTATATAGTGATGATAAGAGGGTTAGGTATTTGTTTGATCACAAGGAATTAAATATGAGGCAGCGTAGGTGGGTAGAATACTTGAAAGACTTTGATTTTGAATTGAAATATCATGCAGGGAAAGCAAATGTTGTGGCCGATGCATTAAGCCGAAAGTCACTACAACTAGCCAGTTTAATGATTAGTGAGATGAGATTACTTGAGGATTTTGGGAACCTTAGCCTCAGCGTAATCTCATTTCCGCAAAGATTAGTGATGAGTGACTTTTTGATAACTTGCGAACTGAGAGAATTAATTAAACAAGCCCAACTTGAGGATGAATCCTTGGAGGTATATGCAGACCAACCCGACTTTGGATTAGCACCTGATGGAGTTTTAATGTTTAGAAAGAGAATAGTAATCCCAAACCATCAAGAATTAAAGGAAAAAGTGTTAGCAGAAGCTCACAGAAGCCATTACACTATCCACCCCGGTATTTCCAAGATGTACCAGGATTTAAAGAGAAATTTTTGGTGGCCTGGTATGCGGAAAGATATCACGGATACGTGAATGCTGTTTGACTTGTCAACGAGGTTAAGATAGAAACATCGAGAAACCCAGGGCTACTTAAGCCATTGGAGATACCAGAAAAGAAATGGGATCAGATCACTATGGATTTCGTGGTTGGATTACCTAGAACACCAGCAGGATTTAATGCCATTTGGGTGATAGTGGATAGGTTGACCAAGTCTGCACACTTTTGCTGTTAAAGTGCGTTACTCCATGGAGAAATTAGCGAAGTATACCTTAGGAAATTGTAAGACTACATGGAATATCGTCAGGTATAGTATCTCGATCGAGACCACTAGGTTTACTTGAGATTTTGGCAATCCCTACAAAGAAGCCTTAGGAACCCGGCTTAAATTTAGCTTGACCTATCATCCTCAGGCCCGTAGGCGATGCTGAGAGGACTATTCAAACCCTAGAAGACATGTTGAGGGCGTGTGTGCTTGAACAGAAAGGAAGTTGGGATAAACACCTGCCGTTGATAGAGTTTGCATACAATAACAGTTATCACTCTACCATCGGCATGGCACCGTATGAGGCTCTGTATGGGAGGAGTTGTAAGTCACCTTTAAGTTGGGTAGAGATGGGGGAAAGTGCATTGTTGGGACCCGAGATGGTACAAGAAACCACTGATCAAATTAAAATGATCAGGGAAAAGATGAGAGCTGCCCAACAGAGGCAAGAATCTTATGCTAACAAGAGAAGAAGGCCTTTGGAATTTAACGAGGGAGATCACGTATTTCTGAGAGTGTCCCCCACCACGGGTATTGGTAGACAGATAAGGACTAAGAAATTAAGTCCTAGATTCCTAGGACCATTCCAAATTTTACAAAGAGTCGGTCCCGTTGCCTACCAAATTGCTTTACCTCCCCATTTGTCCAACCTACATGATGTTTTCCACGTCTCCCAACTTCGTAAATATGTCCCAGATCCTGCGCATGTATTAGAGAATCAACCGATAATATTAAAGGAAAATTTGACTTATGAATCTACTCCTGTTCAAATCCTTGACTATAAGACTAAACAGCTTCGAAGTAAAATGATCCCTTTAGTTAAGGTACTTTGGCAGGATGTCGCATCGCAGGAAATGACGTGGGAGAAAGAAGATGAAATGAGACAAAGATATCCAGAACTGTTTACAGGTATGAATTTTGGGGACAAAATTTCTTTTAAGGGGGGGAGAATGTAACAACGGGAAAGATTCGAAAGAGTTTTTAAAGAATTTTAAAAGATAAAACTTGATTTTTAACCCTAATCCCAATCAAACGAAGCCTGACACGTATTTCGAGGATAATGACTTGACACAGAAGGTCGTTTGAAGCCAGAAATACGATCAAACAGAAAGAAATGTAATCTGGCGATCAGAAACTGACGGAAGGAGTTTCGTGCGTCACTTTCATTGACGGAGGCCAAGACTTTTGCATGGAAATGCGTGCCAACGTCTGGAAGGATGCCGACACCCTAAAAGATCCCCGGGTGGCCTGGGAAAAGTCGGGATCGCCCCTGGAGGCTTTAAATTACGCGAAAGCCCGCCATTTCTCCCATTTCACTCTCTCTCCTCACCACACTCTCTCTCTCTTCTCTCTTTTCTCTCTCCACCTTCCTCCACCGTGAACGGCCACCACAGCCACCGTGGGCCGCCACCAAGGGTACCAACCGACCCTCACGCCACAACCACCACGGCCAACCACACCACCGCCACCAGCGGGAGACGTCGGAAAAATGCCGTTTTTCCCCTCCATCGCGCGAAATTTCCCCAGCCCGATGCGCCGCCGTCCGACGCCGTGGACCCTCACCGCCCCCACCACCGTGTAGCCCGAGCTGCCAGCTGCCTCCAGTAGCTCGGCCGTCGAAAGGAGGCCGGACGCGCCCGGATCGAGGCAAAACGCCGTCCGCCGTGCGAGACTCTTTGTGGCCGGAAAACACCGTCCAAACGGCCGTGAACTGCCGTGCCACCACCGTATTCGGACTCCTGAGCTTACGGGCTTCACCGTGGTGTGATTTTCGAGAAAAATCGCACCTCACCGCCGTGCGCCGCCGTGTGCCGCCGTGCCAGAGTTCCTGGACGTGCATCCCGAGAAACTGAGATCACCGGGACGTAGAATTCCATAATCCGAGCACAGTGGTAAGGTCTGTTTTCCCAAAAACTGATGTTATATGATTGAAATGGCTGCCGAACGTAATTAGGCAATTAATTAACCTAGGTAACTGTGTAACCAGGTTTAGGATTGAAAATTGGATGACGTGACGAATCTAAATATTCAATTTCATGTCCAGGGAATTAATTGGGCTCAGAAACCGAGATTTCACAGAGTCCTGATTTGAATTGAAGCGGCCAGGAGACCGTAGGATAATTTACACTTCCCGAACCCTAGAATTGATTTAGTGAATACCTAACTGATTTAGACGACTTGTATGGAATTGCGTGCTGCTTTCAATGGGATAAAATTGCATGCCTATGTGCTGAAAACCCTAATTACATGTTAGACACCTTGTTTATCGAGTTTAGATGCCTTTAGGACGGATTTACTTAGGGTTGGGTACTTGATAGCCGGTATGGGACTAGTTAAGTATTCATCGTGCAGGAAGTTTTTAAGCGAAACTATTTTTATCAGTTGCTTTGTCTGCGAGTTAGGGATTGCGCGTTAAACCAGGACGACCCTAAGAAAGGTTTAGGGAGTATAAGGGTGGATAACCTACACGGGGAAACGTTGTGATTTAGGCGTGATACCCTAGAACCCTGAGGAATAGCCGACCGAGTGCATGTGAGTTCGAATAGACTGTATGAGGATGAGAATTAGCGTATGTGCACATGCTAGGGGACGCCCTAGATGTTGATTCTCACCCGGTCCTTGAGTAAGTGATTGGTGTTACGGATCACACTCACAATATAGGCTTGATTCGGGTGATTGGTGTTACGGATCACACCCAACGATAAGAGAGGTATTCTCTCTAGACTACGTGCAATTAGAAGATGATTTAGATTCGATTCTGATGGATTTGTAACCAGCGTGGATTGAGATACACAGGCATGGGATTTCATTTGATTTTTATGGTGATTTTAAAAGAAATGGATTTCGATTGTGATATATTGCCGCATTTTCCATGTGTTTAAGCGATTTTAAAGATAAGGTATTCCACTTGTTTTGAATCGATTTGGTGTTCGCACTTGAGTATTCAACTGGTTTTTGAATGATATTTAAATTGTAAATTATTCTCTGGGATTCATATCTCATTAGGTTGTGTACTCGGATGAAACGAGGGCGAGTGCGAGAGCCCAGGCGATATAGCCGGGACTTGAGGATAAACGAGAGGAATATTTAGCTTAGGCTTGAATCGTTTGTACATATACTTTGATGACACTATTAATTATCGATTTTGTTTCTTGTAACTTATGTATGGACTAGGCTGAATGTATATATGACGTTTGAGCGGTATGTATGGATTGTAGCGATGAATTAATGTTACGGTGTATGGATTTATATTAGTATGTTTCTTCTTTGTTGTTGGATGGTTGTTACGTTTTAAGCAGGTGATTACGTACTTGGGATATGACCAAATTACGAGGAAACTCTGCCGATTTTCGGTAGAACTTACGGTAAGTAAACTTATGGATTTGAATTGAAATGTGTATGAATGTATAATGAGACATGCATTTCAGTTTTAGATTTCATTCCAGAGTCATTATTGTTGATATATGTATGTGTATTTAGTTAGGCTGCGTGTGAATCGGGGTTGAGCAGGAATCTGAATGGATAACGGAGAATCTATTTGGAGTTACGCTCAACCAAATAGCGATCCCTGACGTTCCCACATGGGAATAAACATTGAGAATGCCACATATGCTTTAAGCTAATCAGGCGAGCATCGCGTATATGGCGTATTAGAGTCGTTACAATTATGGTATCGAGCCCTGTATGTCGGATCTTCTGGTTTAGTGGACTTAGGACTTTAAATTTTTGGGCCTGCAGCTTTAGGATTTTGATTGATTTGACACTGGCATGATAGGACCTGATTTGAATTGATAATGAGCGGAATGATTTTGATGTACTTTTGTTAATTATTCTTTGTGTGGTGATCTGTTTGTTTCATATCGGATAAACATGGCGAGAATCTAGCGAGGGCGCCACACGTAGGCCTAGGGAAGGCGAAGGCACGAAGCGAGTGCGTCAGGTAGTGGTAGCATGGAGATCGAGGTTGACATGCGTGAGATGATGGAATCTATCCAGTTAATGGCCGATGCCATGAGAGACCAGGCCACTACCGGTGCCAATGCAATGAGACAAAGGCGGGGCGATGAGCGGGCGAGAAAGCGGAGCCACCCAGCAGGTGAATCCACTATATCGAGGATGGATTGAATTCGAGAAGCGAGTCCATCTCCGTTCCGCAGTGCCTCCGAACCACCTTTGTGGAAGCTTGGATAAAAGGAATTGAAAAAGATTTTTAGGTTGTTGCGGTCACGACGAAGAACGAGAAAGTCACATATGCAACATATATCTTTGAAGGACGGCGAACTTTGGTGGACGGATGCACAACAATTGATGGAGAGCGAGGCATCCCACTTACTGGGAATCTTTCAAGAGAGTCTTCCTGGATCGATATATCCCTGAGAGTGTAAAGCGAGCAAAGGAAGGCACGATTCAGGAAGCTCACCCAGGAGGCGAGCCGTTTGATGAGTATCTGAAGCAGTTTGAGGAATTATCAAGGTACTCTGCCTGCGAATGCATTACGATGAGGCTTGAAAAGCGAAACAACTAGAAGAAGGCCTCGATCTACCTATGAAGACTCAGTTGGCTACCCTGGAGATTCGGGACTTTGCCACACCGTGAATAAGTGCAGAATTCTGAGCAAGAATTTAGAACAGAAACAGGCTCAGAATATGACCACAGTCTGAGGCAGAAGCCCAGACAAGCGCCCAGAAATCTGAATGTAAGAAGCGGTATGTTTAAACCGCAACCAGGGGCTTCTAGTAGCAGTGGGAGGCGACCTGATAATACTCTTTGTCAGAAGTGTGGCACCAGACATCCAAATCAACCCTGCTGGCATCAGACTCCCCTCCAGTGTTATAGATGTGGAGGCACAGGACACATGGCCAGATACTGCCCTTCCACGGGGAATCAGCCGACATCTGGTAGCCGAAGACCACAAGCTCCAGGGAGAGTTTTTACCATGAATGCTGCCAACGTCGACAGGTCCTCGGGCTTGATTCAGGGTAGAGGTAAAATTTATAATTTTTCTTTGATAGTATTGTTTGATTCAGGTGCTACGCACTCCTTTATTGCTGATGCATGCGTAGAACGAATGAGATTACCTGTTCAAACCTTGCCCTGTGACCTATACATATCCACACCCTTGGGAGAAGCCACTATGTCCCCACGAATATGCCTAAATTGCCCTTTAACCATTGAAGATACCTTGTTTCTTGTGGACTTAGTGTGTATACCATTGTCAGGGATCGACGTTATTTTGGGAATGGATTGGTTGACTAGGAATCGGGTCTTGTTGAATTGTTCCGAAGGGACAATTACTTATCTAGATAACGTACCTGTGCGTGGTAATGACAGAGCTTGTGAGATAGGTGATATGTCCCTCAATCTCTCTGAGGTAGAATTGCAGGATAGATTAAGTCAAATCCCGATTGTTAGTGATTTTCCGAAGGTATTTCCTTTGGAAATCAGTAAACTGCCACCACCTAGGGAGATAGAATTCACCGTTGACCTAATTAGGGAGCAGTCCAATAGCTATGACCCGTATCGTATGGCCCCCATGAATTGAGAGAATTAAAGTCCAAATCGAAGACATGTTGGAGAAGGGGTTCGTTAGGCCAAGTGTATCACCATGGGAGCTCGGTCTTATTCGTAAAGAAGAAAGATAGGAGTTTAAGTCTGTGTATTGATTTCCGACAATTGAATAAGGTGACCATTAAGAACAAATACCCATTGCCACGTATTGATGATTTGTTTGATCGATTGCAAAGCGCGATCAGTATTTTCTAAGATAGATTTAAGGTCGAGGATACCACCAGTTAGGGTTAGAAAGGAGGATATTCCCAAGACATTCGGGACAAGATACGGCCATTCACGAATTTTTAGTGATGCCGTTTGGATTAACGAATGCACCCATTGTCTTTATGGATTATATAAACAGAATTTTCAGACCCTATTTAGATCGATTTGTTGTGGTATTCATTGACGATATCTTAGTATATTCCAAGACTCACGAAGAGCATGCCCAGCATCTTAACATGGTGTTACGAATCTTGGAAGAGAAACAAGCAGTATGCAAAGTTGGATAAATGTGAGTTTTGGTTAGAAGAAGTGAAATTTTTAGGACATGTGGTAAATGGAAAAGGGATAGCGGTCGACCCAAAGAAAATTGAAGCAGTATTAGATTGGGATCGACCTAGAACGGTCACCGAGATTAGGAGTTTCTTGGGTTTGGCCGGTTATTATCGGAAATTCATTCAAGGATTTTCACAGATAGCTGTGCCATTGACCCGGTTAACTCGGAAAGGGGTAGACTTTGAATGGAGCGAACGGTGTGAGGCTAGTTTTCAGATTCTGAAAGAGAAATTGACCACCGCTCCTGTACTAATTATTCCGAAGCCCCTAGAACCCTTTCTTTGTATACACGATGCATCTTTGAGAGGCCTAGGTTGTGTTTTGATGCGGGATGGGAAAGTTGTGGCTTATGCATCGTGACAATTGAAACTGCGAGAGGAGAACTATCCCACCCATGACTTAGAATTAGGCTGTAGTTGTGTTTGCCCTAAAGATTTGGAGACATTACCTGTATGGCGCGGTATTCGAGGTATATAGTGATCATAAGAGCCTTAGGTATTTGTTTGATCAGAAGGAATTAAACATGAGGCAGCGTAGGTGGGTAGAATACTTGAAAGACTTTGATTTTGAATTGAAATATCATGCAGGGAAAGCAAATGTTGTGGCCGATGCATTAAGCCGAAAGTCACTACAACTAGCCAGTTTAATGATTAGTGAGATGAGATTACTTGAGGATTTTGGGAACCTTAGCCTCAATGTAATCTCGTTTCCGCAAAGATTAGTAATGAGCGACTTTTTGATCACCTGCGAACTGAGAGAATTAATTAGACAAGCCCAACTTGAGGATGAATCCTTGGAGGTATATGCAGACCAACCCGACTTTGGATTAGCACCTGATGGAGTTTTGATGTTTAGAAAGAGAGTAGTGATCCCGAACCATCAGGAATTAAAGGAAAAAGTGTTAGCAGAAGCTCACAGAAGCCATTACACTATTCACCCCGGTATTTCCAAGATGTATCAAGATTTAAAGAGAAATTTTTGGTGGCCTGGTATGCGGAGAGATATCACGGATTACGTGAATGCCTGTTTAACTTGCCAACAGGTTAAGATAGAGCATCAGAAACCCGCAGGGCTACTTAAGCCATTGGAGATACCAGAGAGGAAATGGGATCAAATCACTATGGATTTCGTGGTTGGATTACCTAGAACACCAGCAGGATTTGATGCCATTTGGGTGATAGTGGATAGGTTGACCAAGTCTGCACACTTTTTACCTATTAAAGTGCGTTACTCCATGGAGAAATTAGCCGAAGTATACCTTAGGGAAATTGTAAGACTACATGGAATACCGTCAGGTATAGTATCGATCGAGACCCTAGGTTTACTTGAGATTTTGGCAATCCCTGACAAGCCTTAGGAACCCAGCTTAAATTTAGCACAGCCTATCATCCTCAGACTGACGGGCAGTCTGAGAGGACTATTCAAACCCTAGAAGACATGTTGAGGGCGTGTGTGCTTGAGCAGAAGGAAGTTGGGATAAACACTGCCGTTGATAGAGTTTGCATACAATACAGATTATCACTCTACCATCGGCATGGCACCGTATGAGGCTCTGTATGGGAGGAGTTGTAAGTCACCTTTAAGTTGGGTAGAGATGGGGGAAAGTGCATTGTTGGGACCCAGATGGTACAAGAAACCAGCGATCAAATTAAAATGATCGGGGAAAAGATGAGAGCGCCCAACAGAGGCAAGAATCTTATGCCAACAAGAGAAGAAGACCTTTGGAATTTAACGAGGAGATCACGTATTTACGAGAGTGTCCCCACCACGGGTATTGGTAGGCAGATAAGGACTAAGAAACTAAGTCCTAGATTCCTAGGACCATTCCAAATTTTACAAAGAGTCGGTCCGTTGCCTACCAAATTGCTTTACCTCCCCATTTGTCCAACCTACATGATGTTTTCCACGTCTCCCAACTTCGTAAATATGTCCCGGATCCTGCGCATGTATTAGAGAATCAGCGGATAATATTAAAGGAAAATTTGACTTATGAATCTACTCTGTTCAAATCCTTGACTATAAGACTAAACACTTCAAGTAAAATGATCCCTTTAGTTAAGGTACTTTGGCGAGGATGTCGCATCGCGAGGAAATGACGTGGGAGAAAGAAGATGAAATGAGACAAAGATATCCGAGCTGTTTCTGGTATGAATTTTGGGGACAAAATTTCTTTTAAGGGGAGAATGTAACAACAGAAAAGATTCGAAAAAGAGTTTTTAAAGGATTTTAAAAGATAAAACTTGATTTTAACCTAATCTCAATCAAGCGAAGCGACATGTATTTTGAGGATAATGACTCGACACGAGAAGGTCGTTTGAAGCGGCTCTGATCAAAGCAGAGAAAAGAAATGTAATCCCGCGATCGGCTGCGGAAGGAGTTTCGTGCGTCACTTTCGTTGTGGAGGCCAAGACTTTCGCATGAAAATGCGTGCCAGCGTCTGGAAGGATGTCGACACCTAAAAGATCCCAGGTGGCCTGGGAAAAGTCGGGATCGCCCCTGGAGGCATTAAATTACGCGAAAGCCCACCATTTCTCTCATTTCACTCTCTCTCCTCACCACACTCTCTCTCTCTTCTCTCTTTTCTCTCTCCACCTTCCTCCACCGTGAACGGCCACCACAGCCACCGTGGGCCGCCACCAAGGGTACCAACCGATAGCCCTCACTGCCCACAACCACCAGCAACCAACCACCGCCACCAACGGCCGCCGGAGACGCCAAAAAAACGCTATTTTTCCCCTCCATCGCGCGAAGCTTCCCCAGCCCGATCCGCCGCCGTCCGATGCCGTGGACCCTCATCGCCCCTACCACCGTGTAGCCCGAGCTGCCAGCTGCCTCTAGTAGCTCGGCGCCGTCGAAAGGAGGCCGGACGCGCCCGGATCGAGGTAAAACGCCGTCCGCGTCGCGAGAACTCTTCGTGGCCGGAAAACACCGTCCACACGGCCGTGAACCGCCGTGCCACCACCGTATTCGGACTCCTGAGCTTACGGGCTTCACCGTGGTGTGATTTTCGAGAGAAACCGCACCTCACCGTGCGCCCGTGCCGCCCGTAGCCGTGTCTTGCCGCCGTCTGGGAGTTCCTGGGCGTGCATCGGCGAGATCAAGGACGTAGAATTCCATAATCGAAACGATGGTAAGGTCCGTTTTCCCAAAAGCGATGTTATATGATTGAAATGGCTGCGAACGTAATTAGGCAATTAATTAACCTAGGTAAGCGTATGCAAGGTTTAGGATTGAAAATTGGATGGCGTGGCGAATCTAAATATTCAATTTCATGTCCAGGAATTAATTGGGGTCGAAACCGAGATTTCTGAGTCTTGATTTGAATTGAAGCGGCCAGGAGACCAGGTAGGATAATTTACACTTCAGAACCCTAGAATTGATTTAGTGAATACCTAAGCGATTTAGGCGACTTGTATGGAATTGCGTCTTTGCTTTCGATGGGATAAAATTGCATGCTGTGTCTTGAAAACCCTAATTGCATGTTAGAAACCTTGTTTATCGAGTTTAGATGCCTTTAGGACGGATTTACTTAGGGTTGGGTACTTGATAGCCGGTATGGGGACTAGTTAAGTATTCCTCGTGCAGGAAGTTTTTAAGCGAAACTATTTTTATCAGTTGCTTTGTCTTGAGTTAGGGATTGGCGTTAAACCAGGGCGACCCTAGGAAAGGTTTAAGGAGTATAAGGGTGGATAACCTACACTGGGAAACGTTGTGATTTAGGCGTGATACCCTAGAACCACGAGGAATAGCCGGCCAGAGTGCATGTGAGTTCGAATAGGCGTATGAGGATGAGAATTGGCGTATGTGCACATGCTAGGGGCGCCCTAGATGTTGATTCTCACCGGTCCTTGAGTGAGTGATTGGTGTTACGGATCACACTCACAATATAGGCTTGATTCGGGTGATTGGTGTTACGGATCACACCCAGCGATAAGAGAGGTATTCTCTCTAGACTACGTGCAATTAGAAGATGATTTAGATTCGATTCTGATGGATTTGTAACCAGCGTGGATTGAGATACCACAGGCATGGGATTTCATTTGATTTTTATGAGTGATTTTAAAAGAAATGGATTTCTGATTGTGATATATTGCCGCAATTTCCATGTGTTTAAGCGATTTTAAAGATAAGGTATTCCATTGTTTTGGTGATTTGGGAAGACGATTTCGGTGTTCACACCAGAGTATTCAAGCGGTTTTTGAATGATATTTAAATTGTAAATTATTCTCTTGGGATTCATATCTCATTAGGTTGTGTACTTTCGGATGAACGAGGGACGAGCGGGAGCCAGGCGATAGCCGGCGACTTGAGGATAGACAGAGGATTATTTAGCTTAGGCTTGAATCGTTTGTACATATACTTTGATGACACATTAATTATCAGATTTTGTTTCTTGTAACTTATGTATGGACTAGGCTGAATGTATATATGGCGTTTGAGCGGTATGTATGGATTGTAGCGATGAATTAATGTTACGGTGTATGGATTTATATTAGTATGTATCTCTTTGTTGTTGGGTGGTTGTTACGTTTTAAACAGGTGATTCTGTACTTGGGATATGACCAAATTACAGAGGAAACTCTGCCAGATTTTCGGTAGAACTTACAGCCGTAAACTTATGGATTTGAATTGAAATGTGTATGAATGTATAATGAGACATGTATATCAGTATTAGATTTCATTCCAGAGTTATTATTGATGATATATGTATGTGTATTTAGTTAGCTGCGTGTGAATCAGGGTTGAACGGAATCTGAATGGATAACGGAGAATCTATTTGGGTTACGCTCAACCAGTAGCGATCCCCTGACGTTCCCACATAGGGAATAAACATTCAGAATGCCACATATGCTTCCGCTAATCAGATAAGCATCGCGTATGACGTATTAGGGGGTCGTTACAGCATCTCTTTAAAATTCTAATAAGATTCAAGAATCAATTTCACTTTCTTGAAAAATAATACTAATGTGCATCTCTTTAAAATTCTAATGAGCTTCAAGAATAAATTTTCCTTGCTTGAAAAATAATATTAATGTGCATCTCTTTAAAATTCTAATAAGATTCAAGAATCAATTTCACTTTCTTGAAAAATAATACTAATGTGCATCTCTTTAAAATTCTAATGAGCTTCAAGAATAAATTTCCCTTTCTTGAAAAATAATACTAATGTACATCTCTTTAAAATTCTAATAAACTTCGACAATAAATTTTCCTTTCTTGAAAAATAATACTAATGTACATTTCTTTAAAATTCTAATGAGTTTCAAGAATAAATTTCCCTTTCTTGAAAAATAAACCTAATGTACATCTCTTTAAAATTGTAACGAGCTTGAAGAATAAATTTTCCTTTCTTGAAAAATAATACTAATGTACATCTCCTAAAAATTCTAATAGGGTTGAACAATAAATTTTCCTTTCTTGAAAAATAATACTAATATACATCTATTTAAAATTCTAATGAGCTTCAAGAATAAAATTCCCTTTCTTGAAAAATAATACTAATATATATCTCTTTAAAATTCTAATGAGCTTCAAGAATAAATTTCCCTTTCTTGGAAAATAATACTAATGTACATCTCTTTAAAATTCTAATAAGCTTCAAAAATAAATTTCCCTTTCTTGAAAAATAATGCTAATGTGCATCTCTTGAAAATTCTAATGAGCTTCAAGAATAAATTTCCTTTTCCAGAAAAATAATCCTAATGTACATCTCTTTAAAATTCTAATGAGCTTCAAGAATAAATTTCCCTTTCTTGGAAAACAATACTAATGTACATCTCTTCAAAATTCTAATAAGCTTCAAGAATAAAATTCCCTTTCTTGAAAAATAAAACTAATATACATCTCTTTAAAATTCTAATGAGCTTCAAGAATAAATTTCCCTTTCTTGAAAAATAATACTAATGTACATCTCTTTAAAATTCTAAGAAGCTTCAAGAATAAATTTCCCTTTCTTGAAAAATAAACCTAATGTACATATCTTTAAAATTGTAACAAGCTTCAAGAATAAATTTTCCTTTCTTGAAAAATAATACTAATGTACATCTCTTGAAAATTCTAATAGGGTTGAACAATAAATTTCCCTTTCTTGAAAAATAATACTAATGTACATCTCTTGAAAATTCTAATAAGCTTCAAGAATAAAATTCCCTTTCTTAAAAAATAATACTAATATACATCTCTTTAAAATTCTAATGAGCTTTAAGAATAAATTTCCCTTTCTTGGAAAATAATACTAATGTGCATCTCTCTAAAATTCTAATAAGATTCAAGAATCAATTTCACTTTCTTGAAAAATAATACTAATGTGCATCTCTTTAAAATTCTAATGAGCTTCAAGAATAAATTTCCCTTTCTTGGAAAATAAACTTAATGTACATCTCTTTAAAATTCTAATAAGCTTCAACAATAAATTTTCCTTTCTTGAAAAATAATACTAATGTAAATCTCTTGAAAATTCTAATAAGCTTCAAAAATAAAATTCCCTTTCTTGAAAAATAATACTAATAATTCTAATGAGCTTCAAGAATAAATTTCCCTTTCTTGGAAAATAATACTAATGTACATCTCTTTAAAATTCTAATAAGCTTCAAGAATAAATTTCCCTTTCTTGAAAAACAATACTAATGTGCATCTCTTTAAAATTCTAATAAGATTCAAGAATCAATTTCACTTTCTTGAAAAATAATACTAATGTGCATCTCTTTAAAATTCTAATGAGCTTCAAGAATAAATTTCCCTTTCTTGGAAAATAATACTAATGTACATCTCTTTAAAATTCTAATGAGCTTCAAGAATCAATTTCACTTTCTTGAAAAATAATACTAATCTGCATCTCTTTAAAATTCTAATAAGCTTCAAGAATAAATTTTCCTTGCTTGAAAAATAATATTAATGTGCATCTCTTTAAAATTCTAATGAGCTTCAAGAATACATTTCCCTTTCTTGGAAAATAATACTAATGTACATCTCTTGAAAATTCTAATGAGCTTCAAGAATAAATTTCCTTTTCCAGAAAAATAATCTTAATGTACATCTCTTTAAAATTCTAATGAGCTTCAAGAATAAATTTCCCTTTCTTGGAAAATAATACTAATGTACATCTCTTGAAAATTCTAATAAGTTTCAAGAATAAAATTCCCTTTCTTGAAAAATAAAACTAATATACATCTCTTTAAAATTCTAATGAGCTTCAAGAATAAATTTCCCTTTCTTGGAAAATAATACTAATGTACATCTCATGAAAATTATAATAAGCTTCAAGAATAAAATTCCCTTTCTTGAAAAATGAAACTAATATACATCTCTTTAAAATTCTAATGAGCTTCAAGAATAAATTTCCCTTTCTTGAAAAATAATACTAATGTACATCTCTTTAAAATTCTAATGAGCTTCAAGAATCAATTTCACTTTCTTGAAAAATAATACTAATGTACATCTCTTTAAAATTCTAAGAAGCTTCAAGAATAAATTTCCCTTTCTTGAAAAATAAACCTAATGTACATATCTTTAAAATTGTAACAAGCTTCAAGAATAAATTTTCCTTTCTTGAAAAATAATACTAATGTACATCTCTTGAAAATTCTAATAGGGTTGAACAATAAATTTCCCTTTCTTGAAAAATAATACTAATGTACATCTCTTGAAAATTCTAATAAGCTTCAAGAATAAAATTCCCTTTCTTGAAAAATAATACTAATATACATCTCTTTAAAATTCTAATGAGCTTTAAGAATAAATTTCCCTTTCTTGGAAAATAATACTAATGTACATCTCTTGAAAATTCTAATAAGCTTCAAGAATAAAATTCCCTTTCTTGAAAAATAATACTAATGTACATCTCTTTAAAATTCTAAGAAGCTTCAAGAATAAATTTCCCTTTCTTGAAAAATAAACCTAATGTACATATCTTTAAAATTGTAACAAGCTTCAAGAATAAATTTTCCTTTCTTGAAAAATAATACTAATGTACATCTCTTTAAAATTCTAATGGGCTTCAAGAATAAATTTCCCTTTCTTGAAAAATAATACTAATGTACATCTCTTGAAAATTCTAATAAGCTTCAAGAATAAAATTCCCTTTCTTGAAAAATAATACTAATATACATCTCTTTAAAATTCAAATGAGCTTCAAGAATAAATTTCCCTTTCTTGGAAAATAATACTAATGTACATCTCTTTAAAATTCTAATAGGGTTGAACAATAAATTTCCCTTTCTTGAAAAATAATACTAATGTACATCTCTTTAAAATTCTAATGAGCTTCAAGAATCAATTTCACTTTCTTGAAAAATAATACTAATCTGCATCTCTTTGAAATTCTAATAAGCTTCAAGAATAAATTTTCCTTGCTTGAAAAATAATACTAATGTGCATCTCTTTAAAATTCTAATGAGCTTCAAGAATAAATTTCCCTTTCTTGGAAAATAATACTAATGTACATCTCTTGAAAATTCTAATGAGCTTCAAGAATAAATTTCCTTTTCCAGAAAAATAATCTTAATGTACATCTCTTTAAAATTCTAATGAGCTTCAAGAATAAATTTCCCTTTCTTGGAAAATAATACTAATGTACATCTCTTGAAAATTCTAATAAGCTTCAAGAATAAAATTCCCTTTCTTGAAAAATAAAACTAATATACATCTCTTTAAAATTCTAATGAGCTTCAAGAATAAATTTCCCTTTCTTGAAAAATAATACTAATGTACATCTCTTTAAAATTCTAATGAGCTTCAAGAATCAATTTCACTTTCTTGAAAAATAATACTAATGTACATCTCTTTAAAATTCTAATGAGCTTCAAGAATCAATTTCACTTTCTTGAAAAATAATACTAATCTGCATCTCTTTAAAATTCTAATAAGCTTCAAGAATAAATTTTCCGTGCTTGAAAAATAATACTAATGTGCATCTCTTTAAAATTCTAATGAGCTTCAAGAATAAATTTCCCTTTCTTGGAAAATAATACTAATGTACATCTCTTGAAAATTCTAATGAGCTTCAAGAATAAATTTCCTTTTCCAGAAAAATAATCCTAATGTACATCTCTTTAAAATTCTAATGAGCTTCAAGAATAAATTTCCCTTTCTTGGAAAATAATACTAATGTACATCTCTTGAAAATTCTAATAAGCTTCAAGAATAAAATTCCCTTTCTTGAAAAATAAAACTAATATACATCTCTTTAAAATTCTAATGAGCTTCAAGAATAAATTTCCCTTTCTTGAAAAATAATACTAATGTACATCTTGTAACAACGGGAAAGATTCGAAAGAATTTTTAAAGAATTTTAAAAGATAAAACTTGATTTTAACCCTAATCCCAATCAAACGAAGCCTGACACGTATTTTGAGGATAATGACTTGACACAGAAGGTCGCTTGAAGCCAGAAACACGATCAAACAGAAAGAAATGTAATCCGCGATCGAAGCGGCGGAAGGAGTTTAGTGCGTCACTTTCGTTGGAGGCCAAGACTTTCGCATGGAAATGCGTGCCAACGTCTGAAGGGATGCCGACACCCTAAAGATCCCGGTGGCCTGGGAAAAGTCGGGATCGCCTGGAGGCTTTAAATTACGCGAAAGCCCGCCATTTCTCCCATTTCACTCTCTCCTCATCACACTCTCTCTCTTCTCTCTTTTCTCTCTCCACCTTCCTCCACCGTGAACGGCCACCACAGCCACCGTGGGCCGCCACCAAGGGTACCAACCGACAGCCCTCACTGCCCTGACCACCAGCTGACCAACCACCGCCACCAGCGGCCGGAGGCAGGAAAAACGCCGTTTTTCCCCTCATCGCGAAATTTCCCCGGCCCGATCTTGCGCCGTCCGGCCGTTGGCCGAATCACCGCCCCCCACCCAGGTGTGGCAGAGCTGCCAGGCTGCCTCCGATGGCTTCGGTAGCCCAGTCGAAGAGGCCGGACGCGCCCGGATCGAGGCAAAACGCCGTCCGCCGTGCGAGACTCTTCGTGGCCGGAAAACACCGTTCAAACGGCCGTGAACCGCCGTGCCACCACCGTATTCGGACTCCTGAGCTTACGGGCTTCACCGTGGTGTGATTTTCGAGACAAACCGCACCTCACCGCCACCGTGCACCGCCGTGCGCCGCCGTGTCTTGCCGTCTTAGGAGTTCTGGGCGTGCATCCCGAGAAACCGAGATCAAGGACGTAGAATTCCATAATCAGAGCACGATGGTAAGGTCAGTTTTCCCAAAAGCGATGTTATATGATTGAAATGGCTGCGAACGTAATTAGGCAATTAATTAATCTAGGTAAGCGTGTAGCAGGGTTTAGGATTGAAAATTGGATGGCGTGGCGAATCTAAATATTCAATTTCATGTCCAGGAATTAATTGGGCTTAGAAAGCGAGATTTCACAGAGTCCTGATTTGAATTGAAGCGGCCAGGAGACCAGGTAGGATAATTTACACTTCAGAACCCTAGAATTGATTTAGTGAATACCTAAGCTGATTTAGGCGATTTGTATGGAATTGCGTCTTTGCTTCGATGGGATAAAATTGCATGCTGTGTCTTTGAAAACCCTAATTGCATGTTAGACACCTTGTTTATCGAGTTTAGATGCCTTTAGAGGCGGATTTACTTAGGGTTGGGTACTTGATAGCGGTATGGGACGTAGTTAAGTATCCCTCGTGCAGGAAGCTTTTAAGCGAAACTATTTTTATCGATTTAACTTTGTCTTGAGTTAGGGATTGCGTTAAACCAGGGCGACCCTAAGAAAGGTTTAGGGAGTATAAGGGTGGATAACCTACACGGGAAGCGTTGTGATTTAGGCGTGATACCCTAGAACCCTGAGGAATAGCCACCGAGTGCATGTGAGTTCGAATAGGCGTATGAGGATGAGAATTGGCGTATGTGCACATGCTAGGGGCCCTAGATGTTGATTCTCACCGGTCCTTGAGTGAGTGATTGGTGTTACGGATCACACTCACAATATAGGCTTGATTCGGGTGATTGGTGTTACGGATCACACCCAGCGATAAGAGAGGTATTCTCTCTAGACTACGTGCAATTAGAAGATGATTTAGATTCGATTCTGATGGATTTGTAACCAGCGTGGATTGAGATACACGGGGCATGGGATTTCATTTGATTTTTATGGTGATTTTAAAAAGCAGATTTCCAGTTGTGATATATTGCTAATTTCCATGTGTTTAAGCGATTTTAAAGATAAGGTATTCCCTTGTTTTGGCGATTTCGAAGAGCGATTTCGGTGTTATACCGTGAGTATTCAAGCGGTTTTGAATGATATTTAAATTGTAAATTATTCTCTTGGGATTCATATCTCATTAGGTTGTGTACTTTCGGATGAAGCGAGGGACGAGCGGGAGCCAGGCGATAGCCGAGGTGACTTGAGGATAAACGAGAGGATTATTTAGCTTAGGCTTGAATCGTTTGTACATATACTTTGATGACACTATTAATTATGAGATTTTGTTTCTTGTAACTCATGTATGGACTAGTCTGAATGTATATATGACGTTTCAGACAGTATGTATGGATTATAGCGATGAATTAATGTTACGGTGTATGGATTTATATTAGTATGTTTCTTCTTTGTTATTGGGTGGTTATTACGTTTTAAGCGGTGATTACGTACTTGGGATATGACCAAATTACGAGAGGAAACTCTGCCGGATTTTTCGGTAGAACTTACAGTAAATAAACTTATGGATTTGAATTGAAATGTGTATGAATGTATAATGAGACATGTATATCAGTTTTAGATTTCATTCGAGTTATTATTGATGATATATGTATGTGTATTTAGTTAGGCTGCGTGTGAATCGGGGTTGAGCGGAATCTGAATGGATAACGGAGAATCTATTTGGAGTTCACGCTCAACCCGATGCGATCCTGGCGTTCCCACATAGGGAATAAACATTGAGAATGCCACATATGCTTCAGCTAATCAGGCGAGCATCGCGTATGGCGTATTAGGGAGTCGTTACAATTATGGTATCGAGCCTGTTTGTCGGATCTTACGGTTTAGTGGACTTAGGACTTTAAATCTTCGGGCTTGCGACTTTAGGATTTTGATTGATTTGACTCTGGCATGATAGGACTGATTTGAATTGATAATGAGCGGAATGATTTTGATGCACTTACATTAATTATTCTTGTGTGGCCGATCTGTTTGTTTACGTATCGGATAAACATGGCGAGAATCTAGCGAGGGCGCCACCACGTAGGCTAGGGAAGGCCGAGGCACGAAGCGAGTGCGTCAGGTAGTGGTAGCATGGAGGCGAGGTTGACATGCGTGAGATGATGGAATCTATCAAATTAATGGCCGATGCCATGAGAGACC
>JAVHNK010000052.1:0-14000 GCA_031216115.1 Senna siamea
TCCTGAGCTTACGGGCTTCACCGTGGTGTGATTTTTGAGAGAAACCGCACCTCACCGTCGTGCGCCGCCGTGTGCCGCCGTGCCGGAGTTTCTGGACGTGCATCCCGAGAAACTGAGATCACCGGGACGTAGAATTCCATAATCCGAGCACAGTGGTAAGGTTCGTTTTCCCAAAAACTGATGTTATATGATTGAAATGGCTGCCGAACGTAATTAGGCAATTAATTAACCTAGGTAACTGTGTAACCGGGTTTAGGATTGAAAATTGGATGACGTGACGAATCTAAATATTCAATTTCATGTCCAGGAAATTAATTGGGCTCAGAAATCGAGATTTCGCGGAGTCCTGACTTGAATTGAAGCGACCGGAGACCAGGTAGGATAATTTACACTTCCCGAACCCTAGAATTGATTTAGTGAATACCTAACTGATTTAGACGACTTGTATGGATTTACGTGCTGCTTTCGATGGGATAAAATTGCATGCCTGTGTCTTTGAAAACCCTAATTGCATGTTAGACACCTTGTTTATCGAGTTTAGATGCCTTTAGGACGGATTTACTTAGGGTTGGGTACTTGATAGCCGGTATGGGACGGTAGATTAAGTATTCCTCGTGACAGAAGCTTTTAAACGAAACTATTTTTATCGATTTAGCTTTGTCTTGAGTTAGGGTTGCGCGTTAAACCAGGACGACCCTAAGAAAGGTTTAGGGAGTATAAGGGTGGATAACCTACACGGGGAAACGTTGTGATTTAGGCGTGATACCCTAGAACCCTGAGGAATAGCCGACCGAGTGCATGTGAGTTCGAATAGACTGTATGAGGATGAGAATTGGCGTATGTGCACATGCTAGGGGATGCCCTAGATGTTGATTCTCACCCGGTCCTTTAGTGAGTGATTGGTGTTACGGATCACACTCACAATATAGGCTTGATTCGGGTGATTGGTGTTACGGATCACACCCAACGATAAGAGAGGTATTCTCTCTAGACTACGTGCAATTAGAAGATGATTTAGATTTGGTTACAATGATTTGTAGCCAACGTGGATTGAGAGACACAGGGCATGAGATTTTACTTGATTTTGATAATTGATTTTAAAAGAAAATGGATTTTCTGATTGTGATATATTGCCGCAATTTCCATGTGTTTAAACGATTTTAAAGATAAGGTATTCCATCGTTTAATCGATTTCGGAAGACGATTTCGGTGTTCACACCGCTGAGTATTCAACTGGTTTTCGAATGATAATTAAATTGTAAATTATTCTACGGGGATTTATATCTCATTAGGTTGTGTACTCAGATGAACAGGGACAGGGGCAGGAGCCCAGACGATAGCCGAAGCTGACTCGAGGATAGATAGAAGGATGATTAGCTTAGGCTTGAATCATTTGTATATATACTCTGATGACACTGTTACTTAACCGATTCTGTTTCTTGTAAATTTTGTATGAACTAGACTGAATGTATATATAACATTTCAGACAGTATGTATGGATTGTAGTGATGAATTGATGTTGTTGTGTATGGGTTTATATTAGTATGTTTACTGCTGTTGTTGGACTGGCTGTTGAATTTTAAACAGGTGATTCTGTATTTGGGATATGACCAATTTACAGAGGAAACTCTGCCGGATTTTCAGTAGAATCTACCGCTGTAAATTTATGGATTTGAATTGAAATGTGTACGAATATAAAATGAGACATGTATGAGTTTTAGATTTCATTCCAGAGGTATTATTGATGATGTATGTATGTGTATTTAGTTAGCTGCGTGTAAATCAGGGTTGAACGGAATCTGAATGGATAACGGAGAATCTATTTGGGTTACGCTCAACCAGTAGCGATCCCCTGACGTTCCCACATAGGGAATAAACATTCAGAATGCCACATATGCTTCCGCTAATCAGATGAGCATCGCGTATGACGTATTAGGGGGTCGTTACAATACTAATATACATCTCTTTAAAATTCTAATGAGCTTGAAGAACAAATTTCCCTTTCTTGAAAAATAATACTAATGTACATCTCTTTAAAATTCTAATAAGCTTCAAGAATAAATTTCCCTTTCTTGAAAAATAAACCTCATGTACATCTCTTTAAAATTGTAACAAGCTTCAAGAATAAATTTCCTTTTCTTGAAAAATAATATTAATGTACATCTCTTTAAAATTCTAATAAGCTTCAAGAATAAAATTCACTTTCTTGGAAAATAATACTAATGTACATCTTTTGAAAATTCTAACAAGTTTCAGGATTGAAATTCCCTTCCTTGAAAAATAATACTAATATACATCTTTTTAAAATTCTAATGAGCTTCAAGAATAAATTTCCCTTTCTTGAAAAATAATACTAATGTACATCTCATGAAAATTCTAATAAGGTTCAAGAATAAAATTCCCTTTCTTGAAAAATAATACTAATATACATCTCTTTAAAATTCTAATAAGCTTCAAGAATAAATTTCCCTTTCTTGAAAAATATTACTAATGTACATCTCTTGAAAATTCTAATAAGCTTCAAGAATAAATTTCCCTTTCTTGAAAAATAAACCTAATGTAGATCTCTTTAAAGTTCTAATGAGCTTCAAGAATAAAATTCCCTTTCTTGGAAAATAATACTACTGTACATCTCTTGAAAATTCTAATAAGCTTCAAGAATAAAATTCCCTTTCTTGAAAAAGAATACTAATATACATCTCTTTAAAATTCTAATAAGCTTCAAGAATAAATTTCCCTTTCATGAAAAATAAACCTAATGTACAACTCTTTAAAATTGTAACGAGCTTCAAGAATAAATTTCCCTTTCTTGAAAAATAATACTAATGAAGATCTCTTTAAAATTCTAATAAGCTTCAAGAATAAATTTCCCTTTCTTGAAAAATATTACTAATGTACATCTCTTGAAAATTCTAATAAGCTTCAAGAATAAATTTCCCTTTCTTGAAAAATAAACCTAATGTACATCTCTTTAAAATTGTAACAAGCTTCAAGAATAAATTTCCTTTTCTTGAAAAATAATATTAATGTACATGTCTTTAAAATTCTAATAAGGTTCAAGAATAAAATTCCATTTCTTGGAAAATAATACTAATGTACATCTCTTGAAAATTCTAATAAGCTTCAAGAATGAAATTCCCTTTCTTGAAAAATAATACTAATATACATGTCTTTAAAATTCTAATGTGCTTCAAGAATAAATTTCCCTTTCTTGAAAAATAATACTAATGTACATCTCTTTAAAATTCTAATAAGCTTCAAGAATAAATTTCCCTTTCTTCAAAAATAAACCTATAGTACATCTCTTTAAAATTGTAACAAGCTTCAAGAATAAATTTCCCTTTCTTGAAAAATAATACTAATGAACATCTCTTTAAAATTCTAATAAGCTTCAAGAATAAATTTCCCTTTCTTGAAAAATATTACTAATGTACATCTCTTTAAAATTCTAATAAGCTTCAAGAATAAATTTCCCTTTCGTGAAAAATAAACCTATAGTACATGTCTTTAAAATTCTAACAAGCTTCAAGAATAAATTTCCCTTTCTTGAAAAATAATACTAATGAACATCTCTTTAAAATTCTAATAAGCTTCAAGAATAAATTTCCCTTTCTTGAAAAATATTATTAATGTACATCTCTTGAAAATTCTAATAAGCTTCAAGAATAAATTTCCCTTTCTTGAAAAATAAACCTAATGTACATCTCTTTAAAATTGTAACAAGCTTCAAGAATAAATTTCCCTTTCTTGAAAAATAATACTAATATACATGTCTTTAAAAATGTAAAAAGCTTCAAGAATAAATTTCCTTTTCTTGAAAAATAATATTAATGTACATCTCTTTAAAATTCTAATAAGGTTCAAGAATAAAATTCCCTTTCTTGGAAAATAATACTAATGTACATCTCTTGAAAATTCTAATAAGCTTCAAGAATGAAATTCCCTTTCTTGAAAAATAATACTAATATACATGTCTTGAAAATTCTATTGAGCTTCAAGAATAAATTTCCCTTTCTTGAAAAATAATACTAATGTACATCACTTTAAAATTCTAATAAGCTTCAAGAACGAAATTCCTTTTCTTGAAAAATAATACTAATATACATCTCTTTAAAATTCTAATGAGCTTCAAGAATAAATTTCCCTTTCTTGAAAAATAATACTAATGTACATCTCTTTAAAATTCTAATAAGCTTCAAGAATAAATTTCCCTTTCTTGAAAAATAAACCTATTGTACGTCTCTTTAAAATTGTAACAAGCTTCAAGAATAAATTTTCCTTTCTTGAAAAATATTACTAATGTACATCTCTTGAAAATTCTAATAAGCTTCAAGAATAAATTTCCCTTTCGTGAAAAATAAACCTATAGTACATCTCTTTAAAATTCTAATAAGTTTCAAGAATAAATTTCCCTTTCTTGAAAAATAAACCTATAGTACATGTCTTTAAAATTCTAACAAGCTTCAAGAATAAATTTCCCTTTATTGAAAAATAATACTAATGAACATCTCTTTAAAATTCTAAAAAGGTTCAAGAATAAAATTCTCTTTCTTGGAAAATAATAGTAATGTACATCTCTTGAAAATTCTAATAAGCTTCAAGAATGAAATTCCCTTTCTTGAAAAATAATACTAATATACATGTCTTTAAAATTCTAATGAGCTTCAAGAATAAATTTTCCTTTCTTGAAAAATAATACTAATGTACATCTCTTTAAAATTCTAATAAGCTTCAAGAATAAATTTCCCTTTCTTGAAAAATAAACCTATAGTACATCTCTTTAAAATTGTAACAAGCTTCAAGAATAAATTTCCCTTTCTTGAAAAATAATACTAATGAACATCTCTTTAAAATTCTAATAAGCTTCAAGAATAAATTTCCCTTTCTTGAAAAATAATACTAATATACATGTCTTTAAAATTCTAATGAGCTTCAAGAATAAATTTCCCTTTCTTGAAAAATAATACTAATGTACATCACTTTAAAATTCTAATAAGCTTCAAGAACGAAATTCCTTTTCTTGAAAAATAATACTAATGAACATCTCTTTAAAATTCTAATAAGCTTCAAGAATAAATTTCCCTTTCTTGAAAAATAAACCTAATGTACATCTCTTTAAAATTCTAATAAGCTTCAAGAATAAATTTCCCTTTCTTGAAAAATAAACCTATAGTACATGTCTTTAAAATTCTAACAAGCTTCAAGAATAAATTTTCCTTTCTTGAAAAATATTACTAATGTACATCTCTTGAAAATTCTAATAAGCTTCAAGAATAAATTTCCCTTTCTTGAAAAATAAACCTAATGTACATCTCTTTAAAGTTCTAATGAGCTTCAAGAATAAAATTCCCTTTCTTGGAAAAGAATACTGATGTACATCTCTTTAAAATTCTAATAAGCTTCAAGAATAAATTTCCCTTTCTTGAAAAATAAACCTCAAGTACATCTCTTTAAAATTGTAACAAGCTTCAAGAACGAAATTCCTTTTCTTGAAAAATAATACTAATATACATCTCTTTAAAATTCTAATGAGCTTGAAGAATAAATTTCCCTTTCTTGAAAAATAATACTAATGTACATCTCTATAAAATTCTAATAAGCTTCAAGAATAAATTTCCCTTTCGTGAAAAATAAACCTATAGTACATGTCTTTAAAATTCTAACAAGCTTCAAGAATAAATTTCCCTTTCTTGAAAAATAATACTCTTGAACATCTCTTTAAAATTCTAATAAGCTTCAAGAATAAATTTCCCTTTCTTGAAAAATAAACCTAATGTACATCTCTTTAAAATTGTAACAAGCTTCAAGAATAAAATTCCCTTTCTTGAAAAATAATACTAATGAACATCTCTTTAAAATTCTAATAAGCTTCAAGAATAAATTTCCCTTTCTTGAAAAATATTACTAATGTACATCTCTTTAAAATTCTAATAAGCTTCAAGAATAAATTTCCCTTTCTTGAAAAATAAACCTATAGTACATGTCTTTAAAATTCTAACAAGCTTCAAGAATAAATTTCCCTTCCTTGAAAAATAATACTAATGAACATCTCTTTAAAATTCTAATAAGCTTCAAGAACGAAATTCCTTTTCTTGAAAAATAATACTAATATACATCTCTTTAAAATTCTAATGAGCTTCAAGAATAAATTTCCCTTTCTTGAAAAATAATACTAATGTACATCTCTTTAAAATTCTAATAAGCTTCAAGAATAAATTTCCCTTTATTGAAAAATAAACCTATTGTACGTCTCTTTAAAATTGTAACAAGCTTCAAGAATAAATTTCCCTTTCTTGAAAAATATTACTAATGTACATCTCTTGAAAATTCTAATAAGCTTCAAGAATAAATTTCCCTTTCTTGAAAAATAAGCTTAATGTACATCTCTTTAAAGTTCTAATGAGCTTCAAGAATAAAATTCCCTTCCTTGGAAAAGAATACTGATGTACATCTCTTTAAAATTCTAATAAGCTTCAAGAATAAATTTCCCTTTCTTGAAAAATAAACCTCATGTACATCTCTTTCAAATTGTAACGAGCTTCAAGAACGAAATTCATTTTCTTGAAAAATAATACTAATATACATCTCTTTAAAATTCTAATGAGCTTGAAGAATAAATTTCCCTTTCTTGAAAAATAATACTAATGTACATCTCTTTAAAATTCTAATAAGCTTCAAGAATAAATTTCCCTTTCGTGAAAAATAAACCTATAGTACATGTCTTTAAAATTCTAACAAGCTTCAAGAATAAATTTCCCTTTCTTGAAAAATAATACTAACGAACATCTCTTTAAAATTCTAATAAGCTTCAAGAATAAATTTCCCTTTCTTGAAAAATATTATTAATGTACATCTCTTGAAAATTCTAATAAGCTTCAAGAATAAATTTTCCTTTCTTGAAAAATAAACCTAATGTACATCTCTTTAAAATTGTAACAAGCTTCAAGAATAAATTTCCCTTTCTTGAAAAATAATACTAATGAACATCTCTTTAAAATTCTAATAAGCTTCAAGAATAAATTTCCCTTTCTTGAAAAATATTACTAATGTACATCTCTTTAAAATTCTAATAAGCTTCAAGAATAAATTTCCCTTTCTTGAAAAATAAACCTACAGTACATGTCTTTAAAATTCTAACAAGCTTCAAGAATAAATTTCCCTTTATTGAAAAATAATACTAATGAACATCTCTTTAAAATTCTAAAAAGGTTCAAGAATAAAATTCTCTTTCTTGGAAAATAATAGTAATGTACATCTCTTGAAAATTCTAATAAGCTTCAAGAATGAAATTCCCTTTCTTGAAAAATAATACTAATATACATGTCTTTAAAATTCTAATGAGCTTCAAGAATAAATTTTCCTTTCTTGAAAAATAATACTAATGTACATCTCTTTAAAATTCTAATAAGTTTCAAGAATAAATTTCCCTTTCTTGAAAAATAAACCTATAGTACATCTCTTTAAAATTGTAACAAGCTTCAAGAATAAATTTCCCTTTCTTGAAAAATAATACCAATGAACATCTCTTTAAAATTCTAATAAGCTTCAAGAATAAATTTCCCTTTCTTGAAAAATAATACTAATATACATGTCTTTAAAATTCTAATGAGCTTCAAGAATAAATTTCCCTTTCTTGAAAAATAATACTAATGTACATCACTTTAAAATTCTAATAAGCTTCAAGAACGAAATTCCTTTTCTTGAAAAATAATACTAATATACATCTCTTTAAAATTCTAATGAGCTTCAAGAATAAATTTCCCTTTCTTGAAAAATATTACTAATGTACATCTCTTGAAAATTCTAATAAGCTTCAAGAATAAATTTCCCTTTCTTGAAAAATAAACCTAATGTACATCTCTTTAAAATTGTAACAAGCTTCAAGAATAAATTTCCTTTTCTTGAAAAATAATATTAATGTACATCTCTTTAAAATTCTAATAAGGTTCAAGAATAAAATTCCCTTTCTTGGAAAATAATACTAATGTACATCTCTTGAAAATTCTAATAAGCTTCAAGAATGAAATTCCCTTTCTTGAAAAATAATACTAATATACATGTCTTTAAAATTCTAATGAGCTTCAAAAATAAATTTCCCTTTCTTGAAAAATAATACTAATGTACATCTCTTTAAAATTCTAATAAGCTTCAAGAATAAATTTCCCTTTCTTCAAAAATAAACCTATAGTACATCTCTTTAAAATTGTAACAAGCTTCAAGACTAAATTTCCCTTTCTTGAAAAATAATACTAATGAACATCTCTTTAAAATTCTAATAAGCTTCAAGAATAAATTTCCCTTTCTTGAAAAATATTACTAATGTACATCTCTTTAAAATTCTAATAAGCTTCAAGAATAAATTTCCCTTTCTTGAAAAATAAACCTATAGTACATGTCTTTAAAATTCTAACAAGCTTCAAGAATAAATTTTCCTTTCTTGAAAAATATTACTAATGTACATCTCTTGAAAATTCTAATAAGCTTCAAGAATAAATTTCCCTTTCTTGAAAAATAAACCTAATGTACATCTCTTTAAAGTTCTAATGAGCTTCAAGAATAAAATTCCCTTTCTTGGAAAAGAATACTGATGTGCATCTCTTTAAAATTCTAATAAGCTTCAAGAATAAATTTCCCTTTCTTGAAAAATAAACCTCAAGTACATCTCTTTAAAATTGTAACAAGCTTCAAGAACGAAATTCCTTTTCTTGAAAAATAATACTAATATACATCTCTTTAAAATTCTAATGAGCTTGAAGAATAAATTTCCCTTTCTTGAAAAATAATACTAATGTACAAAATTCTAGAGAGAATACCTCTCTTATCGTTGGGTGTGATCCGTAACACCAATCACCCGAATCAAGCCTATATTGTGAGTGTGATCCGTAACACCAATCACTCACTCAAGGACCGGGTGAGAATCAACATCTAGGGCGTCCCCTAGCATGTGCACATACGCCAATTCTCATCCTCATACAGTCTATTCGAACTCACATGCACTCGGTCGGCTATTCCTCAGGGTTCTAGGGTATCACGCCTAAATCACAACGTTTCCCCGTGTAGGTTATCCACCCTTATACTCCCTAAACCTTTCTTAGGGTCGTCCTGGTTTAACGCGCAATCCCTAACTCAAGACAAAGTTAAATCGATAAAAATAGTTTCGTTTAAAAGCTTCTGTCTGAGGGATACTTAACTAGTCCCATACCGGCTATCAAGTACCCAACCCTAAGTAAATCCGCCCTAAAGGCATCTAAACTCGATAAACAAGGTGTCTAACATGCAATTAGGGTTTTGACACAGGCATGCAATTTTATCCCATCGAAAGCGACCGCCAATTCCATACAAATCGTCTAAATCGGTTAGGTATTCACTAAATCAATTACAGGGTTCGGGAAGTGTAAATTATCCTACCTGGTCTCCGTCGCTTCAATTCAAATCGGGACTCTGTGAAATCTCGGTTTACGAGCCCAATTAATTCCCTGGACATGAAATTGAATATTTAGATTCGTCCACGTCATCCAATTTTCAATCCTAAACCCGGTTACGATTACCTAGGTTAATTAATTGCCTAATTACGTTCGCGACCATTTCAATCATATAACATCGTTTTTGGGAAAGCGGACCTTACCATCGTGCTCGGATTATGGAATTCGTCCGGTGATCTCGGTTTCTCGGGATGCACGTCCCAGAACTTCCAAGACGGCGGCTGCAGCGGCGCCGCGGCACGGCGGCGGCAGCGGTGAGTGCGGTTTGTCTCGAAAATCACACCACGGTGAAGCCCGTAAGCTCGGAGTCCGAATCACGGTGGTGGCACGGCGGTTCACGGCCGTTTGAGCGGTGTTTTCTGGCCACGAAGCGTCTCGCACGGCGGGCGGCGTTTTGCCTCGATCCGGCACGTCCGGCCTCCTTCGGCGGCCCGAGCTCTTGGAGGCACCGGTACGCTCGGGCTACACTGGTGGTGGGCGGTGGCGGTCAACGGCGTCGGACGGCGGCGCATCGGTGGGAAATTCGCGCGATGGAGGGAAAACGGCGTTTTCGGCGTCTCCGTGGCCGTTAGTGGCGGTGGTTGGTTCTTTGGTGGTTGTGGCGATGAGGTCGGTTGGTACCCTTGGTGGCGGCCCACGGTGGCTGTGGTGGCCGTTCACGGTGGAGGAAGGTGGAGAGAGAAAAGAGAGAAGAGAGAGAGAGTGTGGTGAGGAGAGAGAGTGAAATGGGAGAAATGGCGGGCTTTCGCGTAATTTAAAGCCTCCAAGGGCGATCCCGGCTTTTCCCAGGCCACCCGGGGATCTTTTAGGGTGTCGGCATCCCTCCAGACGTTGGCACGCATTTCCATGCGAAAGTCTTGGCCTCCGTCAACGAAAGTGACGCACGAAACTCCTTCCGTCAGTTTCTGATCGCCGGATTACATTTCTTTCTGTTTGATCGTGTTTCTGGCTTCAAGCGACCTTCTGTGTCAAGTCATTATCCTCAAAATACGTGTCAGGCTTCGTTTGATTGGGATTAGGGTTAAAATCAAGTTTTATCTTTTAAAATTCTTTAAAAATTCTTTCGAATCTTTCCCGTTGTTACATTCTCCCCCCCTTAAAAGAAATTTTGTCCCCAAAATTCATACCTGTAAACAGTTCTGGATATCTTTGTCTCATTTCATCTTCTTTCTCCCACGTCATTTCCTGCGATGCGACATCCTGCCAAAGTACCTTAACTAAAGGGATCATTTTACTTCGAAGCTGTTTAGTCTTATAGTCAAGGATTTGAACAGGAGTAGATTCATAAGTCAAATTTTCCTTTAATATTATCGGTTGATTCTCTAATACATGCGCAGGATCTGGGACATATTTACGAAGTTGGGAGACGTGGAAAACATCATGTAGGTTGGACAAATGGGGAGGTAACGCAATTTGGTAGGCAACGGGACCGACTCTTTGTAAAATTTGGAATGGTCCTAGGAATCTAGGACTTAGCTTCTTAGTTCTTATCTGTCTACCAATACCCGTGGTGGGGGACACTCTCAGAAATACGTGATCTCCTTCGTTAAATTCCAAAGGCCTGCTTCTCTTGTTAGCATAAGATTCTTGCCTCTGTTGGGCGACTCTCATCTTTTCACGATCATTTTAATTTGATCGGTGGTTTCTTGCACCATTTCAGGTCCCAACAATGCACTTTCCCCCATCTCTACCCAACTTAAAGGTGACTTACAACTCCTTCCATACTGAGCCTCATACGGTGCCATGCCAATGGTAGAGTGATAATCAAGTATTGTATGCAAACTCTATCAACGGCAGTGTTTATCCCAACTTCCTTTCTGTTCAAGCACACGCCCTCAACATGTCTTCTAGGGTTTGAATAGTCCTCTCAGATTGGCCGTCAGTCTGAGGATGGTAGGCTGTGCTAAATTTAAGCTGGGTTCCTAAGGCTTGCTGTAGGGATTGCCAAAATCTCGAAGTAAACCTAGGGTCTCGATCAGATACTATACCTGACGGTATTCCATGTAGTCTTACAATTTCCCTAAGGTATACTTCGGCTAATTTCTCCATGGAGTAACGCACCTTAACAGGCAAAAAGTGTGCAGACTTGGTCAACCTATCCACTATCACCCAAATGGCATCAAATCCTGCTTTGGTGTTCTAGGTAATCCAACCACGAAATCCATAGTGATTTGATCCCATTTCCTCTACAGTATCTCCAATGGCTTAAGTAGCCGCTGGTTTCGATGCTCTATCTTAACTTGTTGACAAGTCAAGCAGGCATTCACGTAATCCGTGATATCTTTCCGCATACCAGGCCACCAAAAATTTCTCTTTAAATCTCGATACATCTTGGAAATACCAGGTGGATAGTGTAATGGCTTACGTGAGCTTCGCTAACACTTTTTCCTTTAATTCTTGATGGTTTGGGATTACTATTCTCTTTCTAAACATTAAAACTCCATCAGTGCTAATCCAGAAGTCGGGTTGGTGCATATACCTCGAGGATTCATCCTCGAGTTGGGCTTGTTTAATTAATTCTCTCGATTCGCGAGGTTATCAAAAAGTCACTCATCACTAATCTTTGCGGAAATGAGATTACGTTGAGGCTAAGGTTCCCAAAATCCTCAAGTAATCTCATCTCACTAATCATTAAACTGGCTAGTTGTAGTGACTTTCGGCTTAATGCATCGGCCACAACATTTGCTTTCCTGCATGATATTTCAATTCAAAATCAAAGTCTTTCAAGTATTCTACCCACCTACGCTGCCTCATATTTAATTCCTTCTGATCAAACAAATACCTAAGGCTCTTATGATCACTATATACCTCGAATACCGCGCCATACAGGTAATGTCTCCAAATCTTTAGGGCAAACACAACGGCAGCTAATTCTAAGTCATGGGTGGGATAGTTCTCCTCTGCAGATTTCAATTGTCGCGATGCATAAGCCACAACTTTCCCATCCTGCATCAAAACACAACCTAGGCCTCTCAAAGATGCATCTGTGTATCTGATAAAGGGTTCTAGGGGTTTTGAATAATTAGTACAGAGGCGGTGGTCAATTTCTCTTCGAATCTGAAAACTAGTCTCACAATCGTTCGCTCCATACAAAGTCTACCCTGTTCCGAGTTAACCGGGTCAATGGCACAGCTATCTGTGAAAATCCTTGAATGAATTTCCGATAATAACCGGCCAAACCCAAGAAACTCCTAATCTCGGTGACCGTTCTAGGTCGATCCCAATCTATCTTGCTTCAATTTTCTTTGGGTCGACCGCTATTCCTTTCCCATTTACCACATGTCCTAAAAATTTCACTTCTTCTAACCAAAACTCACATTTCTCCACTTTGCATCTGATTGTTTCTCTTCCAGTATCTGTAACACCGTGTTAAGATGCTGGGCATGCTCTTCGTGAGTCTTGGAATATACTAAGATATCGTCAATGAACACCACAACAAATTGATCTAAATAGGGCCTGAAAATTCTGTTCATATAATCCATAAAGACAGCGGGTGCATTCGTCAATCCAAACGGCATCACTAAAAACTCGTAATGGCCGTATCTTGTCCTGAATGCTGTCTTGGGAATATCCTCCTCTCTAACCCTAATCTGGTGGTATCGACCTTAAATCTATCTTAGAAAATACTGTCGCGCCTTGCAACTGATCAAACAAATCGTCAATACGTGGCAATAGCTATTTGTTCTTAATGGTCACCTTATTCAATTGTCATTAATCAATACCACAGTCTTAAACTCCCGTCTTTCTTCTTTACGAATAAGACCGGAGCTCCCCATGGTGATACACTTGGCCTAACGAACCCCTTCTCCAACATGTCTTCGATTTGGACTTTTAATTCTCTCAATTCTGCTGGGGCCATACGATACGGGGTCCACGGCTATTGGACCCGCTCCCGGAATTAGGTCAATGGTGAATTCTATCTCTCTAGGTGGTGGCAGTTTACAAATTTCCAAAGGAAATACCTCCGGAAAGTCGCTAACAATCGGGATTTGACTTAATCTATCCTGCAATTCTACCTCAGAGAGATTGAGGGACATATCACCTATCTCACAAGCTCTGTCATTACCACGCACAGGTACGTTATCTAGATAAGTAATTGTCCCTTCGGAACAATTCAACAAGACCCGATTCCTAGTCAACCAATCCATTCCCAAAATAACGTCGATCCCTGACAATGGTATACACACTAAGTCCACAAGAAATAAGGTATCTTCAATGGTTAAAGGGCAATTTAGGCATATTCGTGGGGACATAGTGGCTTCTCCCAAGGGTGTGGATATGTATAGGTCACAGGGCAAGGTTTGAACAGGTAATCTCATTCGTTCTACGTATGCATCAGCAATAAAGGAGTGCGTAGCACCCGAATCAAACAATACTATCAAAGAAAAATTATAAATTTTACCTCTACCCTGCATCAAGCCCGAGGACACATCGGCGTTGGCGGCATTCATGGTAAAAACTCTCCTGGAGCTTGTGGTCTTGGCTACCGGATGTCGGCTGATTCCCCGTGGAAGGGCA